>JABTTQ020001663.1:0-75994 GCA_016081115.2 Rehmannia glutinosa | reverse complement strand
AAAGACTCTGATTTAACATATAATTAAATTCAAGAATATGCAGTTATTATTATTCCACTGAATCACAAAGTTGGAAACGCTACAACAGTTACTTTCTGGTTAGATATTTAGGATTATTGAATATCAACATCACATGAATATCAATTATCTGCCCAAAATTACACTTGTAAATAATAATTCAACACATAAATCAACCCACATAATTTATTGAAACATAAAACCATAGTTTCAAAAAAAAAAAAAAAATTACTCAAAGGATCTGATATGAAATTACATAATTGTTGAACTCACAAAATAAAATAAAATTACATCACTCTATCTTAAATAATAGAGAAAAACACAAAGAAACAAGAGTAAGACTTGTGTAAGACCATTTCACGGATTTAAATTCATGAGACGAAACCAAACCATTTTACGAACCAGAACCAAATTCAAATAGATTAGCTAATATGGGATCATTTTAGGACCCGTCACACAAAATTAATCCGTAAGACCGTTTCATCTGACTTTAAATAAAGCAGAAGTTAAAAAACTTTTAAAGGGTAGAGAAAAATCAAACAGAGATAAGACCTTCCCTAACAAGAAGGCCAAAGACTAGAACAAATAGCCCAACTGTGATGCACTGTGTTGGAGACATGAGTGTCTGAGAATAAGCTGAAAGCGTGATCACCGCACCTGCAATTCCAATCACAAACGCGCTTTTGTTCTGGTCCATTTTTTCTTCAATGGAGAGAAATGGGGCTGTTTTTCTTTTTGCTCTGTTTTTTTTACTTTAGATTGAAATATGGAAGAGAAGCCATTTTGTCATCTGTTTTTTTTTAAGTCAACTCCTTGAGAAGCATGGATCTACTGGTGTGAAAATACTTTTTGTCCTTGTTGTTGACTTTTCTAGATGGTTTTTGTGATTTTTGGGAATATCTAAATCAGCACAATATTCAAGGACCATTTTACCTGTTTGTTTTTAATTATTGTAAGGGATAATTACAAAAAGCCCCTAAGGTTTGCGCTAATTACAAAAATCAAGAGATTTTTAAAAATTACAAAAAGCCCTTGAGGTTTGATTGTGTATAAAATTAAAAGAGGTAACTGTAATATTTTGATAAATGAAATGGCAGTTTTTGAAATATTTTTTCATATGAAGGGGTAGAATGTAAGATGAATCAAACCTAAGGAACTTTTTGTAATTTCTGAAAATCTTTGGGATTTTTGTAATTAGCCTGAATCTCAGGAGTATGTTGTAATTATCCCTAATTTTAATGCATTGGACTTGAACTATGAAGTTACTATAATTTTTGTTCCTAATATCCCCAATTGTGAACTGGATTGTTTTATACATGAAATCTGAATTGGGCTTAATGTAATCCGATAAGGAAGATGGGTTATGGGTAAATGGGCCTTTAGCGCAGAAAGGCCCGCCACAATATAGTCCAATGTCTTCAATTTACCATACGAGCGCTTATTTAGTTGAATCAAATAGTTTCCTCCACGAAGAGTATAACACTCTTAACTTTTTTTTTTTTTTATTTATTTTTTTTGATATTACAAGTTATAATCACTCATGTTTTTTTAATTAAAAAAAGAACAAAAACATTCAACTCAATTTTTACTATTTATGTTTTTAAAATGATATCTTACCCAGTTACCCTTATACACATGCTCATGAAATTTTCATTTTATTTTTATCACTTAAAGTTATTGTTATAAATAAATATATAATATTTACTAATACCGTGTATGTTATTCTAAAAAATATAAAATAATACAGTTATTCTTCAATTATAGATTTCATTCCTTAAAAATGTTAGCATACCAATCTGCTTGTGTAGTAATAGAAATTTGATATTTTTCTTGAAATGTTATTGCTAATGCATGATGAGGTCATATGTACTCAACATCTCTAAGAGAGTACCCTATCTTCAATTTGGAGCAAACTTGCTTCAACACACGCACAAAAGTCAGTATTATTTTGAAGATGTGAATAATTCGATCCAAAATAGTGCAACATTGTATGCTAAATTTGTTCTTTTTGTTTTAAATTTATGGTTTTAGCGTATAAAGATATGCACTAAAAAGGAATATTATGATTTACTACAAACTGCTGGACGCCTGGACATGGAGTGCAGATTTTGCATAACAACAATGCATAACATGAATTGATATAGTGTAAATAGTTGGAGATGTCTTACAATTATTTTTTGGACCCGAGATTCCAAATGTTTTAACAGTAATACGCCAGACTCCAAAGTGCTTATCATGGATTTAGTACAGACTGTTTTGGGACGAAATAATGACACCTTGCATTCCCCAACACACATCAAACAATAACAAATATAAATTGGATTAGGTTTATACATCAAAATAAACACATGAGTATGAACAAATCAACCTATTTATTCCACTATTTGAGGCGTTCTTTTTCTTTTCCTTTTCTGGAAATTTTAATTACATTAGAGCAAGTACGGCAGGTAGACTTAAATTATTTACAACCTTTTTCCACAACTTTAGCTAAATAATGTACTAACTACATGTGATTCATCATTTTTCCTCACCTACTGTGCACATCACACACCATATAAATCCCCCCCATGCATATCACCAAATTATATCAACACTCAGCTAATTAGAGCTATAACCTAAATTCCTCTGTTTCTTTTCTTTTTACTACTTAATTTCGAGTACATGCAATGGCGGGGCTCGAGCTTGGTGCTAAGGATTCGGGTTCGGCCGAAAGCCGGGTGCACCGTGGGGTAGCCGTACTGGATTTCATCCTGAGACTTGTTGCACTTATTGCAACCTTAGCAAGTGCAATTGCTATGGGCACAACTGATGAATCACTTCCATTTTTCACTCAGTTCATTAGGTTTAGGGCTAAGTACAATGATCTTCCAACGTTCACGTAAGTACATTTTTATTTAATTTATCTTTAAACAGCAACATTTACTGTATTATTGTTACAAAAAAGAGTCGGATTTTTGGCCATTTACCCGTAACAAAAATAATTTTTAGCAATATTTTTCAAAATACATCAATTGTCTACTTTGCCCTTTTTTCATGTCTCGGGACCGATATATTTCTCGGGATCAAGACTCATCTTTTAGTACCGAAAATCATATCTCGGTACCAAGAAATGTACCGCATTGAATTTTTGACCGTAAGTTTTATAACAAAATGACTGAAAAACATAGCTAGTTTTTCAATTTCAAAAACGAAATAGCCAATTTAGCCTATTACTACTCCATTCGTCGCAAAAAGGGGTAAGTAGATGCTACCCACTTGGGCCTACCAAAAATGGGTTCTATACCGTTAGATCAACACATACACATACACATCCACATGGGTGTGTGTTAATCCAATGGTATAAAACTCACTTTAGCTACCCAAGTGGGTAGCATCGACTAACCCCACAAAAAGATAGACTACTTTTTCTTTTTCGTCCCTCCCAAATTATAGTCTTGTTTCCTATTGGGAGTATTATACAACAATAGACTAAATTACCTATTTAATTCACTAATGTCATAACGGGGCTTGAAATTAATAATGATATACCACCATTTAATGCAAGGGCAAAATAGGAAAAATACGAAAAAATTATAATCTCAGTTACATTTATTATATTTTCTTAATATGTGTGAATTGTTCTACTTGCCTATCATTATCGGACGGAGGAGTACTTACGAAAATGTTGATGATAATTATTATTTAATATAATTTGTGTAGGTTTTTCGTGGTGGCCAACTCTATTGTAAGCGCCTATTTAGTTCTGTCTCTGGCACTGTCCATTTTCCACATTATTAGGAGTGGTGCACAAAGTAGCAGGGTTGTCTTGATATTCTTCGACACGGTAACATGAATATTAATTAATTATAGTCCTTCAACTTGTGTAGTTTTCCATTTTCTCCATTTATTTTTAGGGTTAATTACAAAAACTACCCTTAAAGTTTTAGTCTAATTACAAAAAGAAACTTCAAGAAATCTTTCAAAATTACAAACCTTATTTACATTTGTTTTTTTTCACAAGTTAAATCTATTGACATTGGCCGAGTCAAAGAGGGGCATACTGAGTCCCGACCTGTCTCTGGCCCGATAGTGTAAGGAAAACAAAATAGTTATTATTTATATGATTTTTTTAGTTTTCCATCCGCCTCATCTCACTTCGTGTGCTCTTCTACATTGCCAATTGAGGGGAGTATTTGTAAAACTAAAAAATGAAGGGGGTATTTGTTTTTTTTTTTATTTATAAATAATCAGACTTTTTGGTAATTAGATAAAAATCTCAAGGATAATTTTTGTAGTTTATTCTTAGGATAATTACAACCCTCCCACAAGGTTCGGGCTAATTACAAAAAAACCCCAGAAGTTTTTTAAAATTACAAAAAAAACATTGAGGTTAAATTCCGTCTTACATTTTCCTCCTTGATTTCCTAGAAATATACCAGTCACCACTTTAAAATTTAAGACATAACCAAACCAGCATTTTTTTAAATATCTCTTGATGTTTTTGTAATTAGCCCAAACTTCAGGGGGCGTTTGGAATTATCCCTTTATTCTTATTTTGTTCAAATTGAAGCAATAACTGCAATGAATATTTGTCTTTGAAGGGAATGCTGGCGCTTTTGACTGCTGGAGCTTCAGCAGCAGCAGCAATCGTGTACTTGGCGCACAAGGGAAATACCAGGACCAACTGGTTTGCAATTTGTCAACAGTTTAATTCTTTCTGTGAGAGGATTTCGGGCTCTTTGATTGGATCATTTGGAGGGATCATTGTTTTCATACTACTGATTTTAATGTCAGCTGTAACTCTCTCGCGCCGACATTGATGCTTTCAAGAATGGCTGATTTTATGTTTGATATTATTTGTTTGGTTTTATGTTTGTGAGAAAATTGTTTGTGTTTTCAGTGTGATGAGAGGTCTGTTTGTGATACGTTACTTTGCCATTGTTATTTGTTGTAGTTTTTCTTTCATGGGTAATGGATTTCGGTTCTGTTCATATCTGTATGTAGAAATTGGAGGATTATGTGTGTTTTTTATTTATGTTAAGGAATGAATATATATTGATGGATTACTGTTTACTGCTTTACATTGCGTCCCAGGTGGCTATTTTTCTTCCTTTTCATTTCAATCAATTTAATGAAAGCTTCACATTTGGACTCCTATTATGATGTAAATGTATGAGTTGAAGTCCAAGTCCAGTCCAAATGATATTGAGCCCAAAAATTCAAAATTCAAGTCTAATATATCTAATGTTGTAAAAAAAAAAAGACGCCTCATTAGATTACAGACGCCAAAGACCTGCGGACAGAAACTTTTTGGTTAAGCAAGACTGAGGCCCTAATTGAAAAAAAAATTATAGGCGGACAAGAGGGGCTTAGCGCCAGGCGGAGATTAATTGGATCTAGTCGGAGATATTTACAACAGAGATTATATATCTATGGTCAAACTGATTAAAAAATGCACAAAAAGCAGATGATAAAAATTAAAAAAATGAGAAATAGGATACCAAATCATGACTGGCCAAGCTCTTTTAAATAATACAAATAACTGTCCTAACTCCTAACATTCTATAAAATTAAGGTAGGAAATGTCAAAGAGGATTGAATTGAAAGTTAGCTATGGAGCCACTTGATTTGGTCCTTCATTCCTGATCTGAATTACAGGTAAATTATCACTGTTACGACTTCAGGTAGTTTAGCAATTAATCACTTTCTAATTCAAAGGATGAAGAAAAACAAGAATAGTATCCCACCCCCCCCCCTTAAAAAATTAATAAGAAATTCAATCATCCTTAAATAATCCCAAGTTATGGGGACCTTTGATTGTCCATATGAAATTAAAAAGAGTTATTTTCTAATGCAGAAAATATACTCTCTTTTTGAACACATGAACTTAATTTATTGTTTAAATAGTCAAGAAATATTACCAATACTTTTAAAACATAAAAAATAGTGTCAGAATCCAATACATAAATTTTCAGATAGCAAACCAGATTGGCCTAATATCCGTGGACTACATATGAATTGAGAGGCTTTTCAACGAACCTAACCGGATGTAACACGACACGATACACGACACGAACACGAAATTGAAAATTAAGTTAAAATTACAATTACTGTTATATTTAAGATCAAATAAAATAGATAACACGAAAACACGATAGTGTGATACAAACACGACACGATAACACGATTTGCCGCCCCTAGTTTCACACAATTATTTATTGCAAGGGGCACCACCTTCTTCTATTTTTCCCCCCTAATAATGATCTAATAATTCCTAACATTCTTTTTTTTTTTTTTTTTTGTTTTTGGCTTCAAAAACTGCTCATTCGTTTTGACACCAAACTATGTTTCAAAACCTACCATCCCACCCATCATTTGACTAATTTCCTAAGTGGAATCTCACACAAACTCTCTCTTTGGAATATGTATAAATTCCCATGCAATCTCTTCAGCACCCAACACATTCTACTCAGAAACATAGTTTTTTCAAACTAGAGCATAAACAATAACTAGAGAGGCTATTATCCAAAGAAAATGAAGGAAAACGCACAAGAAACCGGCGAGGTCTCTGAGGAGAATGCTCCAGAGACACCACCTCCTAATAAAGCAATACCAAAATCGATTTCGCCATGAGAATAGTTGCAGCTATCAGTACCTTGGGAAGTGCCATCGCCATGGGAACAACTAATCAAGTGCTTCCTTTTTTCACCCATTTTGTCCGTTTCAAGGCTCAAAACCATGGTTTTCCTACTTTCACGTAAGACTGATAATATGAAATCATTTTGCTTTATTTTGGTAGTAACACATATAAGATGGTTAATGATGATGCAAACTGTAATTGTGCTACAACAGGTTCTTTTTGGTTTCGAATGCAATAGCAACTGCGTACCTGGTGCTTTCACTTGCTCTGTCCATTTTCCACGTCTTGAAGAGTGGCGCAAAAGTCACTAGGACGGTGCTGATCATACTTGACATGGTAATGATACGATACTAAAAGGCCTGCATTTCAGCATTTCGTTTGGTAGCAATTGAAATATAGATAATTACAACAGTTACCCTGAAGTTTGAGCTAATTACAGAAAAACCTAGAGTTGTTTCAAAATTTAAAAAAAACCCTCAGGTTTGATTCTGTCATAAATTTAAGGGGATAAGTATAATATTTTTATAAATGTCAGTGGGTTTTTTAAATGTTTTTTATTTATGAAGGGGGAAAATATAAGATGGAATCAAATCTCAAAGGGGTTTATGCAATTTTCATAAAATCTGGATTATTTTGTAATTACCCCGAACCTCAGGATTTTTTATCTAACTATCCCATTGGAATATTGAAATTTCAGTTCATGATTTTCTGAAATTAAAACTTCATATGATTGAAACGAAAATTTCCACAGTAAGTATATGATCAAATAGAGCTACAATATTTCTCATATCAATAGCTTCTTAAGATAAAACACACACAGCACATTAAATAAATCAGGCCAAAATTTTCACAAGGTTACCTAAAAGTCATTATTTCCATCAGGCTGTGGACTGTTGACCTTTATTAACTCCATTAACAAGATGTGTTTAAATTTGTGAAGATAATTCTAGCTCTTTTGACGGCTGGTGCTTCTGCTGCGGCTGCTATTATCCATGTAGCCCACAAGGGCAATGTTGGGGCCAACTGGTTTGCTATTTGTCACCAAAACAGCTCCTTCTGCCAGCGAGTCTCCGGCTCTTTAGTTGGATCCTTCATAGGAATTCTTGTGCTTATGCTGTTGATAGTGCTGTCTGCTGTTGCTCTGTCCCGATCGTAATATGGCGATTAGGATTTTGGTACACTTAGAGCGCTTTGGTGCAAGTATTTAATATTTGTTTGTCTGCAATGCAGTATGTGATAGAATAAATGTGACTTCATTATATTAATTTCAATTTCTTTAGTATAATTAAGCTATGGATTTCGCAATGTAATATTATACTCGTGTACTTTACTGAAAAGGGAAACAATTTCTTTATTATTCCCATTATAAATTTTTACAGGTATGTGCCTGCAACTAAGTAGCAATATGATGTCTGTTTATGCAGAAATTCAATATCAAGAGTATCAGTATGCATAAAATTATAACTACTACATATATTGAACATATTGATCTCTGAGAGACCAGAGAATGAAATTCACCACCACAATGTATGAAATGATAACATGATTAAGCAAACAAGAAAGTGAGAAAACGAAAAATATGATAATGTTTAGGACTTTAGGTATTTGATGGCTCACTGTATTCGCAATGTATGATGAACAAGGAAAACGAATCTTACCATCGAACGCTAAAATGAAGCTTCTCTTGCATTTGCATGAGGTTTTGAACCAAGCAAAAAACTGAGGAGTTCATTATTCTCTTCATCAACCAAGCTGAACCCACGTTCCTTTTTCACCCCAGTTTCATCCATCAATTTCCTCACATTTTCAACTCCACGCCACTCACCATTTGAAGCATAAATGTTCGACAGTAACACATAGTCACCACTTTCATCCCGTCTCAACCTGAGCAGCTGCTCGTTAGCACGTCTCCCCAGCTCAACATTACAATGAATTCGACAAGCTCCAAGTAGTGTTCTCCAAATAACAGCATTTGGTTCAAAATCCATCGTATCAATGAATTCAAATGCTTCATTCAGCAACCCAGCCCTCCCAAACAAATCTACCATGCAGCCATAATGCTTCGCATTCGGCTGAATATTATACACATTTTTCATCAAGTTAAAGTAAGCACGGCCCTGATCGACTTTCCCAGCATGACTACAAGCAATTAATACCCCAACAAAAGTTATCTCATTGGGCCTACACTTCGTTTTCCTCATATCTTCAAAAACAGAAATGGATTTGTCCATATAACCGCTAAAAGCCAATCCCACAATTATAGAGTTCCATGATGTTGCATCCTTGTCTCTCATACAATGAAAAACCCAGAGAGCCTTCTCAATGTTTCCACATTTGGCATACATGTCAATAAGTGCATTCCCTAGAAATAGGCCCAACGCTCCTTCGCCCATCTCTAAAATGGAGCCATGAATTTTCTCTCCAATATCCAAAGCTCCTAAATTTGCACATGCTGACAAAAGGCTCAACATTGTAACTTCATCAGGACACTCCCCTGCACTCCTCATTTCCTCGTACATCTCCAACGCCTTTCTATGCTCCCCGCTAAGCACATAACCTGAAATCATTGCATTCCAAGTCACAACATCTCTTTTAGGAACCAAATCAAACAACTCCCGTGCAGACTCCATCTCCCCTTGATTCACGTACCCAGTGATCATAACATTCCAAGAAACCAAATCCTTCACCGGAATTTCATCAAACAGCCACCGTGCCGTATGCAAATCACCCCTCCTTGCATATCCCGCAGTCAAAGCAGACCAAGCCACAACATCCTTCCTTGCAGAGTCATCAAACAACATGCTCGCAACCCTTATTTCTCCACAATTCGCGTGAAAGTAGATGAGGGCATTCCTAGCAAACTTATTCCACTCAAACCCGTGTTTCGTTACTTTCCCATGTACCAAGCAACCCATGTTAACCCAGGAAAGCCTCGTACACGCCTTGAGCAGGAAAGGAAAAGTGTAGTGATCAGGTTGAACAAAAACCTTTTCCATCTGCGCATAGAGTGATATGGACAAATGAGGCTTTGAGCTCTGAGCTGAGCCTCTCAGCATGGTGTTCCACATGAAGAGGTCTGGTTCAAAAATTCTGTCGAACACTTGGTGGGCATAATCGATGGTGGTTTGGATCGCAATCGCTGCCGCGTAGATGAGTTCTTTGAGAGCGGGGCGATCGGAATTGAAGCTGTTGACGATCATGCGAGCATGGATTTGTTTTAGGGTTCGGAGATTTGTGCAGTTGCGCCATAGGGACGAGCGTTGGTGGGTGATGGAGCTCTTTGATGTGGTTGTTTTTCTGATCATTTAACACATTACCAGTCTCGGCTGTACAAGTGCAGTGCTTTACACTAGTATATAATTATATATGTCCTAATAAAGAAAAAAGTTTATTTGAAATAATATGATGATTGCAATTTTTTTTTTCTTTTTTCGAACGATAGACTTTTCATAAATAAACTCAACGGAAATACATCAAATCGTAGCCGACTGGCTAGCAACCTACATGGCCACACTCTAGCCATGAGGGGAATTGGTTATACCAACTCACATTCAAATTACAATCAATACCCGATTGGGCAAGTCTCGAACCTAACATTTTACAATGCTCAATAGCCAAAACAAAGGAAACATGATCAAAAAGATAAACAAAAAGAAAGATATCTTCGGCTATAGTTTTCGCTTCATTGTTGAAAGGCTTCAAATCATGTAGCAAAATGACAATATCCTCGTCATCAATCTTCACGACCATCCTTTTGATACCCAAGTTGAATCCGGAAATTAAAGAATGTCTAATCCCTACAAGGGCTGCTTCCACTGGAGATATTGAGTTCTCCCTAGACAGCACCCACGCGTAGATAAGCTTCCCATTTGTATCACAGATCCAGACCCCTAATCCCGTTTTAGCTCCATCCACAACAGCTACACTAACCACCAAAAATGGTGATTCTACAGCAGTTGGGCAAGAAACAACACCCTCCTCAAATTATGAATCATACTTTGAAAGTCATGAAAACTAGAAGCATTGCGAGTACGCCCACCTCTTTTTTCTTCATTGTTCAAAATATCAATATTAATGTCAGAAGACCAAAAAATAAAAATACCACCACTAATACCTCTAGGTCGACCGCCATCCATCTGCCAGAAACATTCAATTTTTTGCATACGGTTTGGATGAAGGCTCTCTTTCTCTTAGTTTCACACAAAACCCCAAATTCGGAGATGAAGTCTTACCGACTTCTTAGTTGGGGAATTGTAGAGGGTCCTCCCAATCCTCTACAATTCCACACCATACACCTCAGTGATGGGGTTGGGCCCAACTAAGGCTGGCCACCTCCACCTCCATCTCTGGATAATAGTTCTCAATCATTCCATCAACTCTTGCTTTTTTTCATCTCTCCCATCGCAAATGGGTCTCATCACACAAAGAGCAAAGCCTCTTTTTGACCACTCGGGATACACTTAACTCCATCGAGGTATCCATAAGCTCGAGTTAAGGCTCATTTGATCAAAGATTGTTCCCCTTTTTCCCTTTACCTCTAACATTTTTTGCTTTTGGCTTATTAGAGTTTCCTGATGTCTGTGGAATTTCCTTTAGAGGAATTCGCTTATCTTCCTTCTTGATTTGAATGTTAATCAAATTATAATTTTCCGAGGGGCTCAAATTCTCTTTGTTCTGTTCCTCTGAATTCAACAAATTCATCAAAGGCACATGCATATCATACCCAGGTATTGGAATATCAGGTACCACATCTTGAACACCCTTATCCTGGACCTGCCTAGGAGTACAATTCCTCTCCATTTCCTGACCATTCAAATTGTCTTTAGATAATTGCTCCTCAGGTCCCTGCCTTTCATCTTTCGAAGTCTCTCCATTAGCTTTAGCCCTGAAGGATGATTTTCTATCTGCCATTCCAAATTGGTTTTTAGAATTTCGAGTCATTTGTCGGCTAGGGTACAAATCCGGTGCTCTCAACCATTCCCCGAATTGGCCTTCTTTTAGACAATTTTTTCCAATATCCTCTTTTCGAATTGAACATCCCCTTTCCAAATGACCAATACATCCGCAATATACACAAAATCCTAACAAATTTTCATATCTAAATTCAACCCAGATGGATTGTTCCCCGCATTTGATATTGGTGCCTCGAAGAAGAGGTTTGTCCAGTTCAACCTCAACAAGGATTCTGATATTTCTTTCTTTATCGCTTCCAGTTTCTGGGATATTGATATCCGAAATTTTTCCGAACTTACTCCCAATTTTCATCCCCACCTCCGAACTGACCCAATGGTAGGGGATATTCCAAATTTGGACCCAGAGCTCCACAGAATTCATACTTCCAATATTCTCCAATATGTGTTCAGACCATTCTTTCAGTATAATATATTGGTTATCAAAACTCCAAGTTTTGCCTTTCAAAACCTTCAACTTATCTTCCTGTGACTGAAAAACAAATTGAAAAAGATTGACACCCAGCTCCCTGACTGAGAAAGGATTTTTGGTTTGCCAGATATTAGTAGTTGTGGCTCTAATCCCTGAGAAATTAATTTTTTTTGAACCGAAATTTTTTCCAAACAGGCTTCTTTTACATTCATCTCTGCTTTTTGCAAAATCATTTTCCTCTAAAGTGACTTCCTGGTTTTCTTTAACAGAGAGGTCAAAAGAAAGTAATTTTTTAAGTATTTCCTCCTCCATCAAACACACCAAAACACCAGCCCTTAGATCTACCTCAAGCCACCTGGATTTCGCCACCTAGAAGACAAGAACAAACAAAAGAAAAAAGACAGCAAAACAGGGTGGACCCAAGCTCCTACAATGGGGATTAAGATATAGAACAGTAAAGAGCAATAATGAAGCTGTGTGCAAGAGTAGGTGGATCAGTTAGACATAATAAAAATGACACAAACACATTAAAGCATTCATTAAAAAGTAGGAAAGGAAAAAAGTTAAAGTGAAGCCTTATCACCCAACACATGCAGCACCACAGATTTCATGAAATGGAACATTTGACTCAAGACAAACCCAAGCACAGACAAAGGAGGCAAAAAAGAATTAGGGCGCCGACACAAAGGAAAGAAACAGGAAGAAGGACAAAGACACAAAGACACAAAGAAACTAGGGTTCCTCTTCTAGAGAGAGAAACTTTTCACTCCAAAGGAGACTCAATGATTGCAATTTCAAAGTGTATTAATTGAACAATTTTTTTGAATAGTATGTTCTCTACACATTTAATTTTAAGATGTATTGTTTTAATCACTTGATAGCTTATTTTTAAGTAGAATGTGATTGTATTTACAAAAATACATCCAAATAAGTAATTGCGAGTGTACTAATTGAATAACCTAAGGGTTGACCTAGCAACCTCAAGGCTGCAATTCCTTGAGGTGCAATTCTTGAGTTCAAATAATAAAAATATGTGTACTAATTGAATTGGAGAAATCTTTAAATAATGCATGTAGAACAAGTGGCTCATGTGTCATGTTAATGACATGTTCATAAAATAAATTGAAGTTAAGTCCCTAAAACCAATATAGTGATAGAAAGGTTTTAAAAGTTTCTCATAGATCGAGAATAAGTATTTCAAGTAGAGCCCAGACTCATTTTTAGAATAGACTATATCAATGGTTGGAGGTTATCGATCCAATTAATTTCTGCATTATGATCTTATGTATTACTATTGATTTTAGTACATGGTCGATCATGTGTTATATCTAACAATGCATTTCTTTGTATATTTGATCAGGACTTTAAATTAGTTTGATCCTTCAAAATAAGTGGTTGAAGTGTATTAAATGAATATAATCTTTAGGGATATTTAATTTAGCAATATCCCAAAAATATTTCTGTAGTTATTTTTTTAGAAAAATGATTCTCTTTAGCATCATTTGTAATTGTCATTATTACTTAAAATCTGAATTGGCATGCCCATCTAACGTGGCTAGAACTTGGACGTACCAACGAACTTGTACAATAGAACACCTCAACAGAAACATGGTAAAAACCCAGAATTGGTAAACATAAACCTAGTTATCCGAAATCTCATGAATAGAATATCTATGCACAAACTTAAGATCCACCATAAAACAATTCTTGATAAAAGCATTGAATAAACGTTCACATACATCTTATTGAGATAAAAACATCCAATAGGGGTGTATGTGGCACGCGGAGAATCGAGCCCGCCAAAAAGTATTGTCCACTTTAGCGCGAGCCACGGGTTTGTCATGCTCACTTGATAAAGGATATATCCCTCCCCATCAAGGTAATTACAACACTACTTATTTCAAATGCTTAAAAATCTCTCGCAGAGACGTATAAGTACCAAGAACAAGAACAAAAACACCCATCAACACAATGCCCCATATCGAGATCGATTTAAGTTCGACTCTCTTGTAAATGCCCGAGATCTTCGAGAAGCACAAGCACGGAAGAATAATCGAAGCCGTTACGCCCGAAAGTGCACCAACTAATGATATTAGATTTTCAAGAAGGGAGAGCCATGGCCACAATGAGGGTACTTAGTACCAAACTAGTCCTAATCAATATGCTTAGCCCTTCATTTGGTTGTGACAAGAAACGTGTTTCAAGAGCGCTTACAATTGGAGTCACCATCAACGCGTATTTGGTTATTGGATTGACAAGGGTGGTGTAAATCGCTACTTTCGAACTAATTTTATGAGTAGGGAGACTTAGAGTTATTTGAGATTCTACCTTTGAACCGAACATGAAGTATCCCAAAAGTGCCATGGATGCATAGCTCATTGTACATACCACAAAGCAAACGATCAAAACCTGTAAATATAGAGTAGAATTTGAGAAAATTCTGATCATCAATATATAAATAATGAAGGATTAATTACAAAACTATTTCCAAGGTTCGAGATAATAACCAAAAAAATTGTTGTTGTAAAAATCCCAGCCTATCCCCGATTAATCCACGTGGGGGCTAGACTCCTCTTTTCCGTCTACGTTTTTCTTCCGATTAGGCGACGCCTAACCCCGTCTAGGTCAGCCTAACCCCGCCAAGACTCCGCCTTGACGCTAGGCTTTAGCATGCCGCCTGACTAGCACCTAGCACTTTTTACAACATTGAAAGAAACCAGAGATTTTTTTTTTGAAAATTATAAAAATCCACATGAGGTAATTAGATTCTATATTACACTTTACCCACTTTATGAGCAAAAATATTCCAAACACGCTCTTAGCATTTGTAAAAATATTACAGAAGCAAACCTTAGTTTTTTTTTTTTTTGAAACTTGTCTGGGTCTTTTTGTAATCACTTCAATCCTCAAGAGTAGTTTTTTTTTTTTTTGTAATTTTCCTTATAAATCACTATTCTAAAAATTTCCGCCTAGCTCCGATTAGTTCCTATCTAGGAGATAGGATCCCCTTTTCTGCCTTAGTTTTTCTTCCGACAAGGCTCCGCTTAGACACTAGGCTCAGTCTGTCATCTACATAGCCGAATTAGGCTCCGCTTAGATACTAGGCTCAGTCTGCCATCTACCTAGTGCCCAATACTTTTTAGAACACCACTATAAATAATAGAAAAAACATACAACTACTAAATTGTGAATATTACCTTAGTGAACTTCTTTTGGTTCCTCATTGAAGTGTACAACGTGGGGAAAACTGAATGAGCACCATAACAAAAGGTATACAAGCTAAGAGCCGTGGGCATCCCTTTATAATTAAATATTGGGCCCTTCTCATGAAACCCAATGCCACCAAATGCCCCAGCCCACAAAATCGACCCAATTAGTATAAAAGAAGCTATAGCTCCACTGGCAGAGATGTAAGAAAGACTGCTCATATCGTGTAACCAAACAGTGGGCAAAACAATGAGGCTAACGATAAAAATAAAGCTTTGTTTCCCACCAATAACAAGCCCACCAATTTGATATTTCAAATTTGGAAATAGTTTGTGTAGATTATCTCCCTCTAAAATCAAGAACCCTGTTGCCACAAGGTACAGTTCAATGTACATTGTTATGGATACGAATTTTCGTCCTTTCGGGCCAAAAGCTCGTTCGCCTATATCTGGGTAACTTTTTATATTGGGGTCCATATCCATGCATCTTCGCATTAGTAAACCAGTGTAGAAAGTGCATCCGGCGATGAGGAAGAAAATTATCAGGCTTAACCCTCCCCCGGATGATAGTGCATATGG
Organism: Rehmannia glutinosa; assembly: GCA_016081115.2. Classification (NCBI taxonomy): domain Eukaryota; kingdom Viridiplantae; phylum Streptophyta; class Magnoliopsida; order Lamiales; family Orobanchaceae; genus Rehmannia; species Rehmannia glutinosa. The sequence continues at coordinate 60,190 of JABTTQ020001663.1, read as the reverse complement.
TATTGATAGTAGTCCTACGCCTGAGAATTAAGCCAAAAACAATAATCAAAACATGTAACTTTGTTTTTCCATGAATAAGGGCATAGCGAGCGTGCCTAGCCCAATTATTTTTCCCCCTTAAAAAAACATATAATTTTTACTTAGTTCTATTCTCACTGGAATGTTGCAAATCCACCGAAAATTGACACCTGACTCGTTCGTGGGACCCAAATGTTGGGGATTTTTCTCATTTCCGATGTTTTTTGGATGATTGTAATGGAGGACAAAGATTTTGATAATTCCAGCAGTATAGATTGCTAGGTCATTAAAGATCCCCATAAATAAAAAAATCCCTAATTTTTGGGACTCGCGTGTGAGTCACATCTCAATTTCCAGTGAATTTTACCACATTCCGGCGAAAACAAGACTAAAATAGAGCAATTTTAACACTTTTAGGACTAGATTAAAAATTTAAAAACGAACAAGACCAATTTTACGATTTTGCATTGATAATATATTGCTTCAGAACACAAAATGCACGAGACCAGAAAGTGAGATACGATACCTGAGAGGGCGTTCAAACCATTGAAAATTGTCTTCAAAACTGAGGCTCTTCCATTAACTGTCTGAGTCTCAACTACATCAGGATTTTCCACTTCAAGAGCATAAATATCATCTTGTCGTCTCACTACTGACATTGTATAATTCTGACAAAATTATTATTATCTTTTACGAGTATGAATAAGAATTAACTGGAGAGTATTTTGTACAAACAAAGCTCTAATAGAGTTTATGTTCCACCTCACAATATTTTTTTTTGGGTTTATTTTCTGTATAGGTAATTAGGTATACGAATTTTTAGGTTCCAAATTAAGTAGGAAATTGATCCACATTAGATGGCTCCGGGCAGGATATATGCATAAATCCCTGAAGATTTGCCAAAGATGAAGGAGGGATGGACACGGATCGTAACAGAATAGAAACATTTTTTTTTTCCAACTAGTTATTCTCTTGTTAAGACAAAATCATCTTGATTATGTAAAATCACATATTTTAGGATATTTTCATTCTCTTGATAATAATCAATCAAGAAAGATAATATCCTAATAAATATTAATTTTAAACCCAATAGGTGGTATTTGTCTGTCCCCAATATTTGGTTTTTACTTTTAGTTGTGTCCCATTTGTGGGTTTTGTTCGGAAGATTCGGATGAACTATTACGAGATGATTTATCTGATGAGAGGTGAGATCAATTTCTTAATACGTATTTTGTCCAAATGATTTTTTCTCGATTTTGCACTCAGTTTAGGTTTTATCCATAGGCCTTGCAATCAAGTTTTCTTACTCGATGTCATTAAATTCAATTGTGAGCTTCTTTTGATGCATGAAATTCATTTTGATGCTAGAAAAACGAACAAATAAATGTTGAGAAAATTAATATTCTAAAAAATAATATCCTTTGAGGCTTACATTTTTTCTATTTATTATGTGTAAAGTGATGTATGTAAGAGTAATTATGTTTTAAACTTTTAATTTCTCAAAATTATAACATGCATACATGAATTTGTCAGCTCTTTGTTAGTAATATTCACATTTTAAAAAAGTTATGGTGATATTATTTTTTCAAAAAAGTAGGAGAGGGTCGATTATGTTTCTCTAAAAGTGCTCTAGTATTATGTATATAAATAGAAGTTTATTTTTATAATTTAATCCTCAAAGTGTTTTAGAGTAGAGGTAGCTGGCCCCTTTTATTAATCTTATTTAATTTTATTAAAAAATAAATTAATAACTAAAAATTAGGTTAGAGTTTATACTATTTTTTTAAGAATTTTCATACGGTCTACTCCACTAATTTTGTGAGCTTGCTACGCCATTTGACTAGAGCATACATTTTTAATAGTAAATGTGCTTTGTCATTTATCAAAAATCTAATTTGATTTTTTTGACCAAATACTCTAACTTTATTATCTTTTTTTATCTTTTTCTCAAGCACTATCAATTTTGATTTTCAACTACATTTTCATTACACGACAATAATTCATCATCTTTTACCGCTGGATATTTTTGCAAATACTGTACAACTTCCGGTGGCCTAATACAAGTTGAGCATTGCTAATATAACACGAGAACAATTTAATTAGTCCATGTGAAACTCATTAAGATTTCATAAAATCCTAAAGATCATCGACACTTGTTATTAGTATGCTACATAGGGTTTGGCCATTTTTCCCTTTTAGCATCAAAATAAATTTGTTTATCAGAAGAAATTGTTTCTTCTAATTTGTTACAACATTGAGTAAGAAATAACTGCAAGGTCTACGGATCGATCGGACAAAACACGTCTAATTAACTTGATCTTGCTATCGCCACAAATCATCGTGTTATGACTCAACTTAATCTTATAAACAAAACTCCACATATGGGAGTGACAAACTTATTAAACCTGGATAAAAGTCATCTATCGTGACAAACAAAAATCACCTACGGCGATAAACTTATTCATAAAGAGAAACTAAAAACATTGAAATTACTTGGTTCATTCTCCATCGAAAAGGAGAAGACGAGTAGGATTTTTTTGGAAGAGAGGAGTGTACATAGGGTTTGGCATTCTAAGTATATTCTTATCAACTAACACTACTACACTAGGTCTAGTACTTATCACATTATATGAATTTTCAATGAAAATAAATTTTAGCATGTCAATAATAATGCAACATTTAAAACACATGCAGCTTTGATAAGTTGATTATTTTAGTGCTTAGATTAGATTAATTGTTCTCTCCTGTACAAGCAATTAAAGCTTATAATATAATACAGATCAAGTTGATTATAATATCACTTATGTAATTTAAACCAGGTGGTCAGGTACAACTAAAACTGTTGAAAATGGACTTTGTCTAATATTATATCTTTTATTAAACTATGTGACAGTCAATAACACAGTCTTTATACCATGAACTTGTAGCTCAAGTGGGTGTTGACCAGAATTCGAACCCAAACGCACAAGAATTCGAACCAGAATTCGAACCCGGTATCTTCCAATTTCTTTGAAATTTATCATCTCTCTTTCAACCAATACTCTCAATTTATTAAAAAAAAATAACACGTATTTATCTTACATGGCAGAGATCAAGAAATTAAATTTAACTGAAATATTCTAAATTTTTTTGTAACCAGATTGGTCCCCAAGCGCACAAGATTCACTGAATCCAGTCAATTCATTGCAGTCAATTATTTGCGCGCTGGAAATATTATCCATATTGAAAGGATAACGAGTGCATATAATTGCATTTATAACATTCATCATAAATAATAATTTCACTATGAAATATTTGAGGTTCAGTAAAACTTGGAATTACTGTTCTAAAAACCCCGTCTAGGTCTAGACCATTTTTGTCCGCCTACATTATTCTTCCGATTAGACTCCATCTAATCCTGTTCAAGTCCCACTTAACTCTGCTTATGCCCCGCTTAAGCGCTAGACCCCAGTCTGTCGTCTGTCTAGCGCCCTTTAGAAAATTGCTTGGAATTCAAAGTTACTAGTCTAGTTAGTTTTTAAAAAAATATACATATCTAGTTGCTAATTTCATAGAATATTTGTAATTTTATGATTTGGTAAGAAGAAAGAAAATGAGATAAATATATACAAGATAAAGATGAGACATTTAACATGATAAATATATAATTAATTAAGAGACGAGAGTATAGAAATCATTTAAAGCATTTAAATAATCTAGAAGAAATGCGTCACACGAGCCTAAATCACGAGAATAATGCATAAACCAAGCCCCTAACAGAATTGCTTTTTGTGGTCCTTATAAGTTGGAAAAGAAATATGGACACTGAATAACGTTGTCTTATTATAACCAGTAATTTGAGATTATATTATTAACAAAATCATTTTCTGGCAAGTTGAATTTTATGAAGTTAGCATACGTAGCAACTTTCCGAGTAGATAACTTTGGTTAAACAGATTGCAACTAACTGGACTTTTATCTTTTGAATTTATTTAATTCCAATCTTATTTAATTAATTTTATATTATAGTCACGATTGCATTCTGTCAATTAATTTTAATTCGATTCAGAATATAAGTGCTTGGTTGTCCAAAAAATACAAAAGTTTACCTCAATTCTTTTTCCGCCTCGACATGTAAATATTCGATTGCTTATAAAACAAATTCACGAAAAATACATTATTCACTCTCTTTTCAACATTGTTCAGAAATCGCTAAAGACTAATCGGGCGGCAACCCAGGCGCCTAGGACGCCCAGGCGGCCGCCTAGAAACAACACAAATTTTCTTTTTTTTTCATTTTTTTATTTTTACGGATTTTTGGCCTATTTGTTCCGTCTTGGCCCGATTTTTGGTCGCCTGGAGAGCGCCACTCCGATTTGGTGCCGCTAGGAGGGTGCCTAGACCGATTTTCACCAAAACGAATTTTTTGACCGATTTTTTCAACATCAAGCCAATCATCAACCATGCACATCTAACATTTACTTTCACTAAAATAATCATCACATCAGCTATCATCGCATTTTCATCTCATATCAAATCACATTATCAAGATTTTCCTCATTTATTCAAATATTTTGTTTCACATTATTTCTCCAAAAGTAGAAAGAATCAGAAAAAGATCAAAAAATCACCCCTAAAATATTTATTTTCTTAAGAAATTGTGAGTTGTTTATAAAGGAGCAAAATAAGGAAATGAGGTTTTGAAACGGATGAGATCTTCTTTTCCATAATAATATCTCATCTTATATTCCACTCTAATGCATTGCACGGATAGTTGCCACGTTTATTGAAGTTATCATATTTAGAACCCACAATATAGGCTTAATTAATGATTCAAAACTAATATAGTGACTTCAATAGTGTCAATTATTTGTCCCGTAAAATATGAGATGAAACATAAGATCTCATTCAGTTTTGAGGCCAAATGAAAGAAGACAATAAAAAACAATTCATGCTATTATAGCAGATAAAAAACCAAAAAAGTGAGGAACATAAGTTAGAAAATGCCCAGCCAAAGTTTCCTTACATCCCACGTTTATATCTCCTCTAAAAACAACTATTTATGGACTTGTCTTCCTAGGAACACTTTTCTCTTTAACTAAACCTCTCAATCTTTCTGTTAAGAGACCTCTCTCTCAAAACACACCATTTAGATTTTTATATAAATGCTCACTTAATTTCCCATTGAAAAATATTCCCAACCCTTTACAACCTTTTCCTTCTGTTTGTTCTCTTTAGGTACTTGTACAATTTAAGGGTTTTTAGTCAGGGTTTCAGTTTGTTAGCAAAATCTATTGATACAAGAATGGGAAAATTCTCCGATTTTAAACGCACGACGAACGGCGATGAGCCAATCGAATTGCCACCAGGTTTCCGGTTCCACCCGACCGATGAAGAGCTTATTAGTCATTACTTATCTCCTAAAGTGCTTGACAGAAGTTTCAGCACAATAGCTATAGGAGAGGTGGACCTAAACAAGGTTGAACCTTGGGATTTGCCATGTAAGTTAGTTTTATCACTTGTTGTGTCAAAAAAAATTGAAATTGGTATATTTTCTGAGTTCGTTTTCTTTTTGATATTGAAGGGAAAGCGAAAATGGGAGAAAAAGAGTGGTATTTTTTCTGTGTAAGGGACAGGAAGTATCCAACCGGTTTGAGGACGAATAGAGCTACTGATGCCGGATATTGGAAGGCAACCGAAAGGATAAGGAGATTTTCCGAGCAAAATTTTTGGTCGGAATGAAGAAAACTTTGGTTTTTTACCGAGGAAGGGCCCCTAAAGGAGAGAAGACTAATTGGGTTATGCACGAATATAGATTGGACGACAAGCATTCGTCGCATAATCTCCCCAAAAATGCTAAAGTAATTAAATTTTCTCTGTTTCCTCTGTTTTCCTCTGTTTTAATTCCCTTGTTTCCCTGTTTTCATTCCCATGTTTTCTCTGTTTTATCAAATTCTTGTTTGGTGTAAGTAAAAATGCCGAAGTAATTAAATTTCCCTGTTCTGCTCTGTTTTAATTCCCCTGTTTCCCCTGTTTTCCTCTGTTTTAATTCCCATGTTTTCTCTGTTTTATCAAATTCTTGTTTGGTGTGCCTAAAAATGCCGGAGTAATTAAATTTCCCCTGTTTTGCTCTGTTTCAATTTCCCTGTTTTCCTCTGTTTTAATTCCTTTTTTTTCTCTGTTTTTATCAAATTCTTGTTTGGAGTACCTAAAAATGCCGAAGTAGTTAAATTTCCTCTGTTTCCCCCGGTTTTTTCTCTGTTTTCCCCTGTTTTATCAAATTTTATTTGGTGTTAATTTTTCCTTAATTTGCAGAATGAATGGGTGATTTCAAGAATCTTTAAGAAGACCTCAGGAGGGAAAACAGTGCATATCTCAGGGCTTGTGAGAGGCGAAAATTGTAGCGACGATTCATTTACGTCGGGTTTGCCTCAGTTGATGGACTTTTCATCTGACAAAAATAATATAGACACTACAATTGCTGCTGAGGGATCTCATGTGACCTGCTTCTCCAATCCAATAGAGGACACTCGAGATACATCGCTCGATGATTTCAGTTTTTCTTCTTCAAGAAATGGTGTTTTTCGCCGTTTCCATTTATTTTTCCTAAAGTTTGCGCTCCGGATTCAATTTTTCCATCTCAGAATAATTCGGATACTGTCATCACGCAAGATCAGTCGATACTGAGGTTTTTGCGGGATAACAATGTCACGAACATGAAGCAACATGTTAAAGCAGAATACTCCAAAGATATGTCTTCTGCCTTGTCCTATTACGACGAACAAGAATTTCCGATTATTTCTAGTGATCCAGTGGACCTTGATTGCTTGTGGAATTACTGAATTTTAGATTATGGATTTGTTAGAATAGACTATTATAGCAAGACAAGTTTGCAATGTGTTCTTGGGAAAAATACTAACTGTATGCTGTTGTTTGTGTATAGGTTTATGAAGTTAAGTCTGTGAAAATGGATTGTTAAACATTGTACTTGTAAGATTTTTGCTCAAATATTATAATTTTCCTCCATAACATATTACATTTTATTAATACATTTTATATGAGGATATATCTTCCATGCAGAAAAAATGAATAATATGGCTTTCTTCTGTATGTTTTAGCTCAAATTTGTATAATGATATTCTCAGACTTGCAAAATTAAATGAATGAATGACTAGTTATCAAACTTTTTTCTGTTATGATGACTTAAGATATTAACCATTCTGGAAGGTCAACATTTTTGTGAAGTAAATACTAAAGTTTGATCGTTTATTAATAAGCTGAAAAATAAATTATGAATTTATAGGCCTATAACTATGAGTAAAGGTAAAAACAAGCCTATAAATTGTCTCTGTTTGGGGTTTGATTCACATCATCCCTCCACTCTCAAGTTATGTACTCAAAAATTCAAATTTCGTACACCATATTTGTGAATACGATTTTTTTTTTTTTTTTTTTCGTTTTTGGTAAGATTGTGTCTACAATTAGTTGGTGTTAAAAGCCTAATAATGAGAAAGAAATGTAAGAAAACGATAAGCTATATCTATTGACTACTTGAGCTCATAGTAATAATTTTGGGTATGGTTGAAAACCAAACCAATCTATTTGATACCCGATTCGAAATCGATCATTAAAAACTTATTTGAGCTCGGTTCGTTAACGTAACAAACTAAGATTGCACATATTTTTTTCGTTCGATAAAATGTAAGTTCGGCTTGAGCTCGGCTTCGATTAATAAAAACAGAATAAAATATGTATAAAACTATCAAGCTACTCGAACTCGATTCATATTTAGATCGATCAAAACTCGTTCGAGCACGATTCGATTAATAATCAAACCAAGCTTAAACGTAATTTTTTAAGCTCGATTAAATCTAAACAAGCTTGAACAATACCATGTTCGGCTCGACTCGACTCATTTACACCCTTAATTTTGGGTTTGAAAGTAATTGGACTCTTAAATTTCATAATTCAAGTACTATTTGAATTAATTTAGAAAAAAAAATAATTAAAATATCGTTTCAATGCAAAATACTAATGTTTCAATGCAAAAAAAAAAAAAAAAACTAACTTTTTCATAAAAATAATACATTTATGTATGAAATTATCTATAAAAATCATATTATCTAGTAACTTATATTATTGAAAAATAAAAATAAGTATAATATAACTACTATAGCATGTTTGTGCAAGGAGGTCCTTTGCCCGTTGACAACTATTGTAAGTTTGTTTTTGAATTTTCAATAAAATTTATACGTTTGGAAAAAGAAAAAAATAAAAAAAATCTTTTAAAGTAGAGCCCAAGTACGCGCGATATGTAACTACCTGAGACTATGCAGGCCCCCACCTACTTTTGTTCGTTTAGAACTAACGAAATGCATCATGTTAGGCCCAATGTCCATATCTAATGATCCATAAACGACAAATTGTCTCAGCCCAACTTCACCAATAACGGTTTGACATCTCTTGCCACGTCATCCAATACGAAGATATATGTGAAGCTAAAATTATCCATGTGCTCTTTCTCAAAAAAAAAAAAAAAAATTATCCATGTGCTCCCAGATATTGTTCCTCAATTTTTTTAAAACCAAAATTAGAATGCGCATAAAAAATTAAAAAGTATGTTGTTGCAACAATTATACAGTATAATTATACAAACACCATTTCGATGGACGCAGAAATTTATTCTTGGGGGGCGAAATCCAAGGGCCCCTGAAGTTTTTGTTATATATGTATATATACAATCAATGGCAGAGATAGGGGCCAACTCAGGCCCAGAGCCCTCTCCTTTTCTTATATTAAAAAAAAATTACTAGGTAAAATTTTTCAAATTTTTTTTAGTTAATATTTATTTGTATTTTTTTAATTTTTTTATCTGGTCCACCCCAATTTCTTGTATCAGTCCACTCCGTCATAATTCCTAGCTATGCCATTGTATAATAATTCCTAGCTATGCCATTGTATACAATGGCGTAGCTAGGAATTATTACTGAGTAGGCCGATACATGAAATTGGGGTTGACCAAATAAAAAAACTAAAAAAATACACATAAATATTAACTAATTTTTTTAAAAAAAAATTAAAAAGAGGGTGTTGGGGCCCGGGTTGGCCTTGTAAGTCCAAGCGGCTATGATAATCTAGAGGGGGGTGAATAGATTATCTCCATCTTTTCGATTTCGCCCTCTTTTTTGAACCAAATGCTCAAACACAATAATAAAGGTGCGGAATGTAAACAACACGCGTTGATTTATAGTAGTTCAACCCACCTGTGCCTAATCTACTACCACCCCAAGATATCCGAGATGGATTTCAAAGAAAAAGAATTTTATTAATTACCAAAATTAATACAAATTCAACTTACAACAACTTGAAGAAAGACCACACTCTTCTTCAACACCACCTTTGAAGATTACCACAATCTCCTTTGAAAATTACCACAATCTTCCTTCAATCGGCACTCTTGTGAAGATTACCACAATCTTCAACCTTGAAGAATACCAAATTCTTCAACACCTCAATAAGAAGATCACCACAATCTTCTTGCACCTACCACCTAGATCATCCAAGTGTGTTCTTACCACAAGAACACTCACAAGATATCTTGTTTTTGAATCATAACCAAAAATCAAGATTACAATCGAATAATGAATATTACAATTTGAGTGCAAAGTGTAATCAAGAATAGCTAGACCTCGAGGATGTGAAGGTGATAAACTAGACAAAATTACAACAAGAATAATAACAATGAAGAACAAATATTTGCTTGAAGTGTATCTTGTTGTGTTGTATCTCAATTATTTTTTTTTTTGCTCCAAAACTTCCTTTATTTATAGGAGATGATTGATCAAGCATAGGCTCATCTTGGGGATTGAAAATCTACTGAAAAAATACAATTAAAATCAAGAATATAGTCATAGAAATCAATCCCACATTTTAAGGAAATATGTCTCTTTGTCAAATGGTCATATTTTTGCTATCAAAGTACTGAGCGATCGGTCGCACAGAAATAGAAGTTTGAAACGAAGCACAATAAATTTACACAGCGGCGACCGGCCGACGTAGGGTTCGACCGATCGACCACGACTTCAACCTGTCCCCTCGGGATTGAGAAGAGAAATTGTTCTGTTTCAAAGTGCACGTTCGTGTCATCGTCGACCATCAGGCGATCGGCCGAACGGATCGATCGACGCCTTGCCCGACGGCCGACTGACGATTTTTCTTCCGTCTCATTTTCTGTTTCAAAAAATATCTTCAGGTACGGGTTGCCCTATAGGGTGACCGGTCGACCAAGAAACAGAAATATTGTCCAATTTTTGTCGAAAATAAAACTAAAGAACCACTCCGAGAATTTAGTAAAAATATTTTAAACCAATCGAGAGTATTTAGACAACATTTAGAAACCTTGTTTTGAAGTAAAAACATATAAACGTAAAATCATTAGAAGTGTTGTCCAATTTTATCTAAAGTAAAACTTGAAGAAATACTCCGAAAAATATTAAAACCATTTTAAATCATTTAGGAGTATTTGAACAATAATTAAAAACATTGTTTTGGTGTAAAAATAAAATCATCAAAATTAATATAAAAACATGTATCAAACAATCTCCCCCTTTTTGATGATTACAAACCAAAACAATTTTTACATAAAATAGGAGAACAATTTTAGAAAAGATTTTCCGGTAAAAATATTTAACCGTTTGGAAGCAACCAACATTTCCAAAATATAAAAGCAACCAAGTAGTGGAGTAAATATGTTCATAAATAAGCACAAGCTCCCCTATCAACAAGCACATCAATAATAATGTAAAAGCAATTATCCATAAGCTAAAAGCTTAGCTTTTACATTTTGTTCAAGAGCTTATAAGCTCCCCCTGTCACAAAACACCATTAGACAAGTATATAAGTCCATCAAGCAACAATTGGACTAAAAAAATCACAACTTATGGCTTTTATGAGCCATTGCTTATAGCTTTTATAACAAGCTTTTATTAGCTTCTTTGAGCTAATGAGTCAATTTCCTGTTTCTCCCCCCTTGGAATCATAAAAAATAATGTTAGGATGATAAAAACACCATTCAAGTTTATCGAAGTGCGCCAACAATACGATTTATCAACCATTGAAGAATTAAATTTAGAATCCAAGAAAAAATGGGAGAAATGTATCATAAGAAATCCATAAGCTCATTAGTTAGCCAAAAACATGATCTCAAAAAGATTTTAAGACATTGAAAATAAGAGATTCATGTATGTGATGATATTTTCATTGAAGCATTATAACGAATACTTGGCAGGCGTCAAAGATTTGAAAAAGATATATATAGCCCTTGTAAATGAAATCTAGCCAAGTTTTTCATGCCATCACCAAAGCCATTTGTCAACATATTCCCAACAAATAATAGGCATAAACAAAGTAAATTCTCAAGGGTTCAACCCAATTGAGATAATTTAGCCAAAGAGAGATCAAGGCATTACCAATGCCATCAAGCAAAAATTAAAGATCCATCAAGTAATACATGTTAAGCATCAAACAATGTATATTAGACATTACAAATGTCCCAAATAATCCATGAGCAAGACATGTCAAATGTATTTAAGCACAAATTAAAAGAAGCACTTTTACCATCAAGTACTTCATACCAACAACAAATTATGTCAAACTAGAGTATTTTTACCATCAAATACTCCATCAATATCATGATTACCCTCAAGACATTATCAACTTACAATATTAACCCTTTCAAGAAAACAAACAAATATCATTAGTGCAAAAGAGTTTTACAAAGTTCATAGAAGTACAAAGCAACATGAAAGAAAATGCTAAAAAGTGAAGGGGTGGGGAACATCATTCCTCGTCCGAGGAGAAACAAGATCCGGGAATAAAGTCTTTGATGAATTTCTTCAACTTGCCGATTGATTTTTGCATTTTGGAGGTCTTTTGCTCCAAAGCCTCATACCTAGCCTCATGAAAAGCCCTTAAATCATCAAACTCGGCTTGGGTGTACCTCCTAGGCAGTTGAGCACTGGTATTACCCTTCGGATTGCTCGGTTCGCCTTCCTCCACCAATCTCGCGGCCTCGGCATCATCAAAGAAGTTGTTAGGATCGGGGGAATCGTGACCTCTTCCTCTAGCCATTTTAGTTGGTCGGATGTCCATATTCTTGCGCATAGTGACCATTTGGGAGATGTTATCAATGTCAAAGTCATTTTGAAATACCTCCGAGTTACACTCCGACGAAGGTAGTCCCGATTGTATAAGAAGTTTACAAATCCAATTTCCCATAACCAACTTCTTATTACCTTGAGTGATGGACTCGATTAGATATTGAATAAGTATGGCACCAAAATTAAGCGGTTCTCTCCTATCAATCTTATACGTCAAAAAGTAATCCATGTTGCTAGGCATTTTACCCGCCTTTCCACAAATACAGTAGGTGACAATAACAGATAAAATACGGTGCTCAAGTGTCATCGCCAACAGAAAATATTTTGGACATACGCCCAAATACGTCTTAACTTATTTCATAGACACCCCAACATTTCATCATACCAAGTACCACAAGAGAAATAGTCCCAACCACCTTCTCTAACATGTAAAAGCCGACAAATATCATTAGAGTCCACCTAAAATGATGACCCTTACAAACGAATTAACAAAGAATTGGCTTCCTTTGATCATCATATTGTACCCACATATTAGCATAAAAGAGTTGGATAATATCATCATCATATAAGACATAAGCATGATCCCATAAAAACATCCAACCTTGCTCCTCAAAGAATCCTCTAATAGTAGGATATTCATTTGTAAATGCATTAAAATGACACATTTTAGTCCGAGCAATCGATTTTCCTCCAATTCCCAAATCTTCATAGTACCATTCCGTATATTTATTGATGAAATTAAGAACATTATGGGAATGAGGAGCTTGAGTAATAAAAGATTTCTTACTTTTCGCCCAACGACAATTTTGGAGCGAAATTATTCCGTGGAGCTCGGTAATTTGGGCCCGAGAGAGTACGGGATTTTGAACGTCATCACATTCTTGAGCCACGTTTCTCTGGGGCAGCTCGAATATCCCTTTGTTTAGCTTCTTCTTGTCGATTTCTCGAAGAACCTTCTCCAGCCCTTCTACGCTTTGAGATGGGATTTCGACCGGTAGAATTTCTTGGAGGAGTCATATGTGTAAAATTCTTGCAAAAAGAAGTGGGTTAGCAAGAAAAATTACAAAGATTGATGAAGAATTGAAGATTATAGGAGAAAGGGGGTAATAGCGTTGTTGTGCGAAGGGTTAGGGATTTTCTGCGTCTGTTTCAAAACCGAGGGCAGAAGGTTTATAACACAAAAATTAGGCCTAGGCGACCGGTCGAGGTGGGGTGCGACCGGTCGCCCCTGCTTTGACCGTCCCAGTGCAATTTTTCTTTCTCCAGAATTTTCCAAAATTCGATTTTTCACCCCAAAAATTTTAAAACTTTGCAAAAAGATAATTTTGGACCAAGTCCAACAAATACGGGTTTCGAAAAAATATATATTCGAGAAAATAGAGACTTAACGAGTAGTGCCCTTTTAAGAAAAATTTACCAAAATTATCTATGGGCATTTAAGGGATTGAAATGAAATATCTTGAAAGATATGTGCATAGACATAATATCGAGTTCTAATAAAAATACGAGTGAACATACCTCGAAGGTTTAAGAAACTTGATGACGAAATAGCCAATGAATATGAGATATATATCATATACAATTCTTAAGCAAAATTTGCACAATAGCACAAGTGTAGGCAAGTAATAGGAGATATCAAGAAAAACACTTATGCTATAAAAATAATAAACCACATAAGTTTAATTAAATGCACAAGAGTTTTAGAAATATCATACAATGTCTTTTTTTAAAAAAAAATTTGAAACTCACAAATATATTGAAGACCTAAATTTGAGAAAAAATAATGAAAACTCATTTGCAATAAAAACATACATACTACAAAATAAAATGCATATTTAAATGGGGAGATACGGTTTACCAATTACGCCATTTCCATGGGTTGTGTCGTTCCCATTGTTGATGATATCTTCCTCTTTGAGGATTATTTTGTTGATGATGACTTCTCCAATTTCTCCATTTCCAAGCATTGTGGCTTTCCCAATTTTGAAGGTGTCTTTCTCTTGGAAAATCATCCTGTTGATGTTGTCTTTGCCATTTCCAAGGATTTTGTTCTTCCCATTTTTGATTATTTCCTCTTCTTGGAAAGTGACTTTGTTGAAAATATTTTCTCCTTTGATTAAATGAATTGGTCATTTGATGTCTTTTTGGCGGTATGAATTTTCTCCGATTATTATTCCGTCGGGTACCTAATAAAACATTATTTTGTGGTACCCTCAAGTGCTTGGGTATTTTAGGATTAGTTTTGAGACTTTTAGGTCTCCAACAATAATTTGAGCTATTTCTAGCCCGACAAGTATTAACCGTATGACCCTTTTTACCGCAATAAAAGCAAGTATTGATTCTAGGAGCATAATGACCAACATGCTTAGAGACTTGATTCCTTTTCATATGATTGACAACATTGGACTCATGATCAAGTTCACTATTCAAATTATCATAACCATTATCATTTACCACATTAAGCAATTCATTGGTACTCAAGTTGGATTTTGATAAATCATTTTTCAAGCAATTAATATCCTCAACAAGAGTACTATTTTCTTTTTCAAGGTTTCTAACCTTGTCAAGTGATGAACGTTAAAAATGTATAATTATTTTAGGCTTATATTATTATTTTACCTTATTAATATTATTAATAAAATGAATTTATAGTATTATTAATATGTTAGAAATAAAATAGGAAATCAACATAGAATTGTATTTGGAAGCAATTTTTAGTGCAGGTTTGGATCAACGAGCATAACTTTCATTTCCGACATGATTTTGGGATGATTCTTGAAGATATGGATTCACAATCCATTCATTTACAAGTTTTCAGAGAGATTGAAACCAAAAATCAAAGTTTGGAATGATATTTTCTTGGATAAAAAAATTCATCATAAAATGAGGATTGAAGGGTGCTCATTTAATTTCCAGACTTGACCAAGTTTGGTATTTTGGACATAACTCGAAACATACAAGGTGTTTGTATCTGAAATTTTTACTGAGTATGTACAAATCATAGAGCTACAACATTGATGAAGACCCCAAAGTCAGATTTGTATTGGATGAATTTATAAAAAATCCAAGAGGCTGCTGCACTAGTCAATCCCGTATGCCAACCACATCTCAATTATTCAACCATATCTTGGCCCATGGTTGTTCAAATTCAATGAAATCAGTTGGAAATTCAAGCCAACTCATGTGATAATTGATTTGTGGAAGAAAATTGAGCAAAGATGGCTGATATCATGGACAAAATGACCAGTCAAAGAAGGTGGCAAAGTTGGTGTTGATTTCCTTATTTTCTTACTTGTAATAAAAATAAAGATAAAAATAATTGTAAATTGATTTTTAGTTGGCTATAAATAGAGGTCATTAGCATTAGCCAAGAGCAAGTTTTATGTAGAGAAAGTTAGAGTTACAAAGTTCAAAAGAATTTTTCTTTCTTGCTTTTCTTAAATTATAGTAAGATTTCTAGTATTTTATAAAATGTTTGCTTTAGTTTTTCTTCAATCTTTTGTTTTCTCTATTTTTTTATGTTATTCTAAGTTTATTTTGTTGAGGAAATGGGGTGAAACTCTTGATGAAGGATAAGGAATGATTGTAGATTCATATTAAATTTCATTGTTTGTATCATCAATTTGTTTTTAGCTTATACAATTTTGTTTGGTGGTGTTTCTTGATTTATGTATATCTATTGACACAACAAATACTTGGTTCCATTTAGTTAAATGTCTGGTTTTATTTCAACCGACTACTAATGTGGATACCTTGATTTGTTGTAGACAAAAGAATACATAAATACTTGATCCCATAAACAAGTATTGATGTTATAAGATAAATTATAATTGATGATATAACATGATTACCTCATTGCATGATTTATATGTATAATATCTTCCCATTGGAACCTTCTTTGTGTATGGATTCCAATAGTGGCAATCTAAGAGGTAAGAAAATATAATCATTCCTTTATCCGAAATCAAGAGTGGATCCCTAATCCTCAACATTTCTATTAATTAAATTTCTTGTAACTAAAAAAAAAAAATATTCTTACTAGTAAAAAAAAAAACCCATTTACTCATCCTTTAAATAAGAAATATCCTGTAAACTTCCATCAACTTCCTCAGGATCGACCCTCGGACTCCCGAGAAATTTATTACTTGAGAAAACCTGCACTTGGGTTTGCAACCTTAAAGTTGTAAAGCAAGTTTTTTTTAGCCGTTCTTGGGAAGGCAAGGTAGGTTTCCGTGGTTTGTATATATATCATCAGAAATATTGTGTGTTTATATGCTTACATGGTGTCGTAGTCCAAATTCTCGCCGTTTAATTAGATATAATTCAGAAAATTTCATAAAAAATTTTGATTCACCTCCACACACACCAATTATGGGCCAAGAAGTAATTGTTCAAAACGAGATGGAAAGAGTGGAAAATCAAGAAGTGCATAATATGCGTTATTATTTGCAACCTCCTCGAAATTCTACTCCTTCTTGTTTCATTTTTCCCCTAAATGCAAACAACTTTCGATTTAAGCCAGGGATGATACCTTTACTTCCTAATTTTCATGGTATGGATTCTAAAGCCCATATTTACATTTAAAGGAATTTGAAGAAGTATGTGCCACATTTGATGATCAAAATTGCACGATCAAATTGTTAAGCTCAAATTATTTCCTTTTTCTTTAAAAGATAAAGCAAAAACTTGGCTTAGCTCGTTAAAACTTAGATCAATTGGTACATGGCAAGAAATGCAAACGAATTTGAAAAAATTCTTTCCAACTCATAAAACAAATTCTTTGAAAAGACAAATTGAATTTTTCTCAAAATCCTAAAGATGTTTTCTTTGAATGTTGGGAAAAGTTTAAAGAGTTGTTGAATTCCCGCCCACATCATGGTTTTGAAAATTGGCGTATAATCGCCTTCTTTTATGAAGGTTTAAATCCCGAGACTAAGCAATTTATTGAATCAATGTGTAACGGTCAATTTCTTGATAAAAATCCGATGAAGCGCTAGAATATCTTGACTATTTGGCGTAAAATTCTCAATCTTGGCATAGTGTTGATGAAAATAAAGGAAAACTCAATCTTACTCAAGAAGATAGTTTAAGTGCTAGACTTGCACTTTTGGCTAAAAGAATCGATGACATGGAAGTTAAAAAAGTAAAAGAAGTTAAATCATGCAAGATAAAAAAGTTTGTGAAATTTGTGGACTTAAGGAACACTCAACTAATGATTGTCCTCACATTCCTGTTGAAGCAAATGTCATGAATGGATTTATAAAACCTTTTCAATCTCCATATTCAAACTTACAATCCACAATGGAGAAATCATCCTAATTTCGGTTGGCGTGATAATAATCAAGCTCAACCAATAAATTCACAAAAGCCACCAAATTTTCCTTCATATCCATCTCCACATGTAAAATCAATTGAGGAGACTTTGCAAGCATTTATGAATGAACAAACAAACATCAATAATAAAACTTCTCGTGCTATCAATGAGATCAAGAATTCATTTTCAACACTCACAACTTCTTTGCGAATTCAAGAAAAGGGTAAGTTTCCCGCTCAACCTCAACCTAATCCTTCTACGCAGTTGTTGTGCTTCTACTTCAGGTGAAAATCCAAAGAAATGAGGCCAATTCGGTCACAAACACTTGAAGTGGAAAAATTGTTGATAAAACAATTCATCCTAATAAAGTTCTAAATTCATCTTCGAAATGAATAATGAAAATTGTGATGATGAAGAAGGTAAGTTGAATAAATGTAAGTTTGAAAATGATGAAACATATTCACCTCCCGCCCCTTTTCCTCAAAGATTGCAACCAACTCAAAAATTGAACTCAAAATCTGAAATTTTTGAGCTTTTTAAACAAGTCAAAATTAACATTCCTTTGTTGGACGCAATCAAACAAGTCCCACCTTATGCAAAATTTTTGAAAGATTTGTGCACGCTAAAAGAAAAACATCATGTGAAGAAAAAAGCATTTTTAATCGAAAGTGTGAGTTCAATTATACAACAATTTGCTCCACCTAAGTACAAAGATCCAGGTTGTCCAACAATTTCATGCATTATAGGAGACACTAGAATTGAACGCGCTTTACTTGATCTTGGTGCTAGCGTAAATCTTCTACCTTTTTCACCTCTATGAACAACTAGGTTTGGGTGAACTTAAAGAAACTCCAATTGTACTCCAACTAGTCGATCGATCAACTAAAATTCCAAAAGGAATAGTAGAAGATGTGTTGGTACAAATTGACAAGTTTTATTTTCCCGTTGATTTCATTGTTTTGGATACTCACCATAGATGCAAAAACACAAATTCCTGTCATTTTAGGTCGTCCATTTCTTGCAACTTCAAATGCATTGATTAACTGTAGAAAATGGTATTTTGAAATTATCTTTTGGAAATATGACTTTGGAATTAAATGTGTTCAATGTTTGCAAACAACTCAACGATGATACCGAACTACATGAAGTTGATTTAATTGAAGAAATTGTTCACGAAAATTTCACTCACACAATAATTCTTTTCAATTCTTCAAACATGTTTTGAAAATGAGAGAGTTTGTGATATGAAATGTTTTGATGTCTCCAATGGATTTTTACAAACACTAGAAAACCGTTTTTGAAACCAAAATTGAAGAGTTATCATCATCGAAGTGCAACCTATTCCTTCAAACATAAAAGCTCCAAAAATTGATTTGAAACCTTTACCATCCGATTTGAAATACTCTTTTCTTGGTGAGAGTGAAACTTTGCACGTAATAATTTCTTCCAAACTTGATGCATATCGGAAAAAGTAAGTTGATCGAGATTTTGAAAATGCATAAAAATGCCTTAGGGTGGACCATTCTTTGATATTAAAGGTATTAGTCCTCCGATTTGCACACATAATATTTATTTAGAGGAAAATGCAAAACCATCTAGAGAAATGCAACAAGACTAAATCCTAATATGAAAGAAATAGTGAGGAATGAAATTATTAAACTCTTAGATAATGAAATAATTTATCCTATTTCCGACAAAGAAATGGGTAAGTCCTATTCATGTTGTCAAGAAGTGCGGGGTTACAAAGTGGTTAAAAATGAAAATAATGAACTCGATTCCAACTAGAACCATTCTTGGTTGGCGTGTGTGCATTGACTACGAGAAACTTAACTCGCTTACCCGAAAGGATCATTTTCCATTACCTTTTATGGATCAAATTTTAGAAAGAGTTGCAGTCATAAATTTATTGTTTCTTAGATGGATATTCGGATATAATCAAATTGAAATTGCACTTGAAGATCAAGAGAAAACAACTTTTACATGTCCTTTTGGTACATTTGCATATAGAAGGATGCCTTTTGGATTATGTAATGCACGGCCTACATTCCAACGATGCATGCTTAGCATTTTTAGTGACATGGTTGAACGTTTTCTTGAAGTCTTTATGGATGATTTTTCGATTTTTGGTGAATCATTTGAAGATTGTTTGTTAAACTTAGAAAAGGTTTTGATCGGTGTGAAGAAAAAAAGAACCTTGTGCTTAATTGGGAAAAATGTCATTTTATGGTAACAATGGTATTGTTCTTGGACACATTATTTCAATAAGAGGTATTGAGGTTGATAAATCCAAAGTGAAATTAATTGCCAATTTACCTGCCAAAATCATGAAGGAGGTAAGATCATTTTTAGGGCATGCGGAGTTTTTACGTAAGATTTATCAAAGACTTTAGTATAATTTCTAAACCATCAGTAATCTTCTTATAAAAGATGTTAGTTTTGAATGGATCAAAATTGTGAAAAAGCTTTTGTCAAACTTAAAAATATGCTTACATCTCGCCCCTATAATCCAACCTCCCGATTGGACTTTACCTTTTGAAATAATGTGTGATGCTAGTGACTATGCCGTTGGAGCCGTTTTTAGGGCAAAAGAAAAGAAAAGAAACCATATGTGATATACTATACAAGTAAAACTTTGAATGGTGCTCAAATCAATTATTCAACCACTGAAAAAGAATTACTTGATGTTGTATTTGCATTGGAAAAATTTCGATCCTATCTTGTTGGTTCACCAATTGTCGTTTTTCAGTGATCATGCAAATTTGAAATATCTTTTGTCAAAAAGGATTCCAAACCAAGATTGATTAGGTGGATTCTCTTACTCCAAGAGTTTAATATTACCATTCGTGATAAGAAAGGTGTAGAAAACGTGGTAGGCGATCATTTATCAAGACTTATTTGTGATGATTCATTTCAAACTCCACCTATCAATGATACTTTTCCCGATGAACAACTATTCAATGTTCTTTGTAGTACCTTGGTTTTGCAGATATTGTTAATTTTCTTGTGACAGAATGATGCCATCAAATTGGAATTCACAAGATAAAAAGAAGTTTTTGAATGAGGTAAAAAAGTTTTTATCGACGATCCCTACCTTTTCAAATATTGTCCGATCAAATCTTTCATAGATGTGTACCCGACAATGAGGTAGGTAACATTATTCAATTTTGTCATTCAAAGCATGTGGTGGTCACTTTTCAAGAAAGAAAACCAAAGTCAAAGATCTTACAATGTGGATTTTATTGGCCAAACCTTTTCAAAGATACTTACGCTTTTTGCAAAAGTTGTGAAAATTGTCAAAAGTTAGGATCAATTTCAAAACGAAACATGATGCCTTTGAATCCTATTTTGGTGATTGAAATATTTGATCTGTTGGGGTATTGATTTTATGGGGCCATTTCCAAGATCATTTGGTTTTATTTATATTTTAGTCGCAATAGATTATGTTTCAAAATGGATCGAGGCAATTCCTTGTCGAAACAATGATCATAAAACTCGTGATAAAATTTCTAAAAGAAAATATTTTGAGTCGATTTGGAATTCCTAGTCATTATTAGTGATGGGGAACACATTTTTGCAACAAAGTTTTTGCATCTTTAATGAAAAAATATGGAATCACACATAAAGTTGCAACCCCTTATCACCCACGCAAAAACGGGCAAAGTTGAACTTGCAAATAGGGAGATAAAACAAATATTAGAAAAAAATCTGTTAACCCGAATCGTAAAGATTGGTCTTTTAGACTTATCGACGCACTTTGGGCATACTAAATCGCTTTTAAAACATCATTGGGAATGTCTCCTTATAGAATAGTTTATGGAAAACCTTGCCATTTACCGTGAAACTTGAACATAAAGCTTATCGGGCAATTAAAATATGTTTAACTTCAATCTTGACGATGCTTGAAATTGAGAAAATTGCAAATCAATGAGCTTGAAGAATTAAGAAATGATGCATACGAGAATTCAAAAATTCATAAAGCAAGAATCAAAGAATTTCATGATAATAAAATTACAAGAAAAACATTTGAGATTGGTCAAAAGGTTTTGCTTTATAATTCAAGATTGCATTTATTTCCTGGAAAATTAAGGTCAAGGTGGAGTGGTCCTTTTATTGTGAAAATATATATCCGTATGGAGTCATTGACATTGAGAATCCTAGAAATGGTAATGTATTCAAAGTTAATGGACAAAGACTTAAACTGTTTCTAGAAAATCAATTCATTCCGAGAGGAGTTCTTTTTCTTTATAATCCTTGTTATAATTAGTGAATATATTTGTTTCTTATAAATGTGTGTGTTTTGTAGTGTTTAATTATTTATTTTCCCGGTTAAATGGCGGATAACGGTACTCCGTGACGATTAAGTCGGACTCATCAGTTTCCCACAAACACTGATATTTGTACATAATTTTGTTTTCTCATTCTCTTTCATTTAGATTTTAAAAAAATGGATAAAAGAATTCCCCCCACTCTCAAAAAGCGATTTGATTTTCTTTCTACAAATGAAATTTTGAAAATATACAAAGCCAGGCTAGAAAGGTTAAGAATGTTTATGAATAAAGGCATTCCGAAGATGTACGTTGGATAATAGAAGCAAAGGTAAGATTAGCAGGAGAATTTTCATTTTCTCCTACTAAATGCTTGCCTGGCCTTGGAAAAAGTTCATATTCAAAAACGGAAGGGCCAAAAGACTACAAGTGTGTCACAAATGTGCTCGATGGACTTGTGACACAAGATGTCGTTTCTTTAGGTATGGTTTCCGAAATCGAGAGGACAAAATTCAATTCATAAAGGATGGATGAGTAAGGAGTCTTTAGATAACATTCTATGGACTTTTGATACGCATCCTTGTGCATTTGTGCATCGTGAAATTCTCCGATTATGGCTCCAATTTCGAGAAGAACGTGATCTTTGTCTTGGGAATCGACGTTAAAAGACCCTGTTTGCCAATTTATAAGAAAATTGGATGGGAAGCATATCCCCACCCATAGAGGGCGTTTAAGCCGTTTCGACGTAAAACCAAAGAAGGAAGATGTGAGCCACAATCACAACTACTTTTCTCTTCCTTCACATGTTAGCATTTTTTTTTTGACTTTATTGTCTTTATTTTCAAACTTTTTGATAAAATAAAAGTTCCAATAATCACATTTGTCATTGCATTCCCCTGTTCATACCTCAATAATAGCGTTGCATTCACCCTTTCTTTTACATCATTCGATTATATCGAAAAAAAAAAAAAAGAGAGAAAAAATGAGAGTTCTTCCCGTAGAATTAACAAAGTTTGTTGTATTCTCAGGTGCAAATCCTGGGAAAGACAGTTGTTTTCTTGAGGCGGTGATAATCTCGGTAAATTTTTAGCAGAGAAGCACATTAACTTAGTATACGGGGAGGTAGTTTTGGGTTAATGGGCGTGTTCTTTGGTTCTCCGCCTATTTGGGAGGAGTCGAGTCTTAGGAGTTATCCCGAAACCTTTAGTTGTCCGACAAATCACCGGCAAACCATTGGAGATGAGTTAAGAGTATCAAACATGCAAGACATGAAATGGTGAATATGATGCATAATGCAGATGCCTTTATCACCTTACCTGGTGGTTTTGGTACACTGGAGGAGTTATTCCAAGTGATCTCCTGGGCACAACTCAACATTCACCAGAAGCTTATAGTATTCTTAATGTTAATGGTTTCTTTGATGGTTTATTATCTTTTATAGATTTTGCCATCGAGAAAGGTTTTATTTCACCGTCCAGACGAATCATAATTTGTGCAACAACACCAAGTGAACTAATCGATCAACTCCAAACATTTGTTCTTGAACCTGATCCAAAAGTGGCTCATGTTGTTTGGTCGGAGGATAGAAGTAATAAACGCAAATCGGATTTGTCTCTCGCGTTGTGAGATTTATCTTTCACGGGTATAACTACTACTTTGTGTTCTTCTACTTTCATTTCAAAAAGCCATACATCGTAATATCTTTTAAACCTTACTTTCCTATTTATTTTTGACATTGAGGACAATGTTTTAGATAAGTTGGGGGAAGGGATAATTGATATTATTTTTTTCCTAATTTACAATGTGTGATTTTGAAAATTGAAAATTAAAATAAAAAACAACACGATGGCGAGTAAAGAATGTCGGTTTGATATTCTTGAGACGCATCCCTATTTTTATTATCTTTCTAGTAATTCCCTTTGCAAAATATGGCATGTTGTGAATTTTTTTAAAAAAAAATTGTGAATTGTCAAAACATGAAAATAGTCTTATTGTTGAATTCAACGATGTTATCTTGATTAAATTGAAAAAAACTACAAAAAAAAAAAGAAAAAAAGAAAGTGTTTTGTGCACATTCTAAGTTTTGTGGAAAGATTGGTTGTGATACATATAATCGAAAGTTTGATCATGATAAAGTATTTTATTTTTAATATTCACACATCTTTTGTGAATGAGTGGTGAGTTTGAGAAAACAAGCATTCCGAACTTTAATTGGTCGTTTGAAATGGTTATGTTGTGATTTGAAATACTTAAATATTCTACCTTACATGTGGAGAAATGATTTGGTTAACACCCACATTGTCAATTTCTCGTTAAAAATACTCTATTACATAATTTGTGATGAGTATTCTTCATTGTTATGTTATCATTGTTAGTCATGTTGTAAAAATACTCCATTACATAATTTGTGATGAGTATTGTTCATAGTTAGTGATGTTGTAAGAAAAAAAAAAAGAAAAAAAAAAAAAAAAAAGAGAAAGAAAAAGAAAAAAATATATAAAAAAATATTATCATTTTGTTTGCGTTCTAAACCAATGAAATTTCGAGACATAATTTGGTATGAAAAAATTAGGTGTTTCAAATTTTATAACTACCTATCTTATGCTATTTTAGTTTGAATGCTTGTCCTAAATCATATTGGCCATTTCCTTGAGAGTTTTGACTGTTTTCCAACTCAAGAGTGAACACCTCGCCAATTTACACAACAAACACTAACTTGTGAGGATATGGAGTTGAGACTTTTTCATGATCAAGTTTGAAGTTAATGTATTTTGGTTTGTGAAATGAAACGGTGGTTTTGTGCATATATACACAATATTTCTTCTCTAAAAAATAATATAAAAAAATTATAATATTTATTCTTGATAGCATCTATGATGAGTGACCATAAACTTTTTGATTGTTAGACTATTTCATAAAGTTTTTTTTTTAAAAAAAAAATGATCAACGTGCCATATTCATCAAATTTCTTTTGTATTATTTTATGCTTTAATTACTAGGGACTAGTAATAAGGTTCTGTTGGGGGTGTGATGAACGTTAAAAATGTATAATTATTTTAGGCTTATATTATTATTTTACCTTATTAATATTATTAATAAAATGAATTTATAGTATTATTAATATGTTAGGAATAAAATAGGAAATCAACATAGAATTGTATTTGGAAGCAATTTTTAGTGCGGTTTGGATCAACGAGCATAACTTTCATTTCCGACATGATTTTGGGATGATTCTTGAAGATATGGATTCACAATCCATTCATTTACAAGTTTTCAGAGAGATTGAAACCAAAAATCAAAGTTTGGAATGATATTTTCTTGGATAAAAAAATTCATCATAAAATGAGGATTGAAGGGTGCTCATTTAATTTCCAGACTTGACCAAGTTTGGTATGTTGGACATAACTCGAAACATACAAGGTGTTTGTATCTAAAATTTTTACTGAGTATGTACAAATCATAGAGCTACAACATTGATGAAGACCCCAAAGTCAGATTTGTATTGGATGAATTTATAAAAAAATCCAAGAGGTCTGCTGCACTAGTCAATCCCGTATGCCAACCACATCTCAATTATTCAACCATATCTTGGCCCATGGTTGTTCAAATTCAATGAAATCAGTTGGAAATTCAAGCCAACTCATGTGATAATTGATTTGTGGAAGAAAAATTGAGCAAAGATGGCTGATATCATGGACAAAATGACCAGTCAAATAAGGTGGCAAAGTTGGTGTTGATTTCCTTATTTTCTTACTTGTAATAAAAATAAAGATAAAAATAATTGTAAATTGATTTTTAGTTGGCTATAAATAGAGGTCATTAGCATTAGCCAAGAGCAAGTTTTATGTAGAGAAAGTTAGAGTTACAAAGTTCAAAAGAATTTTTCTTTCTTGCTTTTCTTAAATTATAGTAAGATTTCTAGTATTTTATAAAATGTTTGCTTTAGTTTTTCTTCAATCTTTTGTTTTCTCTATTTTTTATGTTATTCTAAGTTTATTTTGTTGAGGAAATGGGGTGAAACTCTTGATGAAGGATAAGGAATGATTGTAGATTCATAATAAATTTCATTGTTTGTATCATCAATTTGTTTTTAGCTTATACATTTTTGTTTGGTGGTGTTTCTTGATTTATGTATATCTATTGGCACAACAAATACTTGGTTCCATTTAGTTAAATGTCTGGTTTTATTTCAACCGACTACTAATGTGGATACCTTGATTTGTTGTAGACAAAAGAATACATAAATACTTGATCCCATAAACAAGTATTGATGTTATAAGATAAATTCTAATTGATGATATAACATGATTACCTCATTGCATGATTTATATGTATAATATCTTCCCATTGGAACCTTCTTTGTGTATGGATTCCAATAGTGGCAATCTAAGAGGTAAGAAAATATAATCATTCCTTTATCCGAAATCAAGAGTGGATCCCTAATCCTCAACATTTCTATTAATTAAATTTCTTGTAACTAAAAAAAAAATATTCTTACTAGTAAAAA
Source organism: Rehmannia glutinosa (assembly GCA_016081115.2). Lineage (NCBI taxonomy): Eukaryota > Viridiplantae > Streptophyta > Magnoliopsida > Lamiales > Orobanchaceae > Rehmannia > Rehmannia glutinosa. Next base: position 33,949 of record JABTTQ020001663.1, on the reverse strand, counting down.
AACCATTTACTCATCCTTTAAATAAGAAATATCCTGTAAACTTCCATCAACTTCCCTCATGGATCGACCTCGGACTCCCGAGAAATTTATTACTTGAGAAAACCTGCACTTGGGTTTGCAACCTTAAAGTTGTAGCATCAAGTGTGGTGGTGTGAGCACATGATAGTGATTCATAGGAAGTAAATAAACTATCCTTATCATTTTTCAAAATATTGAATTCCTTTTTCAAATTTTTGTATTTAACAAGTAAATTTTGGAATTCATTTTGAAGATCATCAAAATCATTTGCAAATCACTATAATCATTTTGAATAACAATATCATAAGAAGTAGAGGGTTTAAGACATACCTCGTTTTCTTCTTTGATGCCCATAAAACAATATTCAACTTCTTCATAGTTGAAAGTTGTAAGAGGCTTGTTCCTTAGATTTGAGCTTGTATCCCTTTGAGAAGTAGATGCTTTTGTTTGACTCATTTCATTTGCAAATACTCCATAGATGGCTTCTAATTTTTGCCATATTTCATGTGCCGATCGAATTCCTACAATATGTTCATATTCCAAATTATTAAATGAACAATACAAAATATTGAGAGCTTTACCGTTTAAGGAGATGATTTTCTTCTCTTCATCATTGAGCTCTTTGAATCCTTTGGAGGTGTGTGGTGTGTATATCATAGGAATGGATTCTCCATTTATGATGATGTTCCATAAATCGAACCCGCAACCTTGTAGATAACATTCCATCCTTTCTTTCCAAAATATAAAATTTTTGGAATCAAATAGTGGTGGCTTGGTGGTGGAGATGCCGGATAGATGAGCTTCGTTCGTAGCCGACGATCGTTTCTCTTCCCTCGCGATGTGAAACGAGCTTGCCAAAGAGTTTAGCTCTGATACCACTTGTAAGTCCAAGCGGCTATGATAATCTAGAGGGGGGTGAATAGATTATCTCCATCTTTTCGATTTCGCCCTCTTTTTCGAACCAAATGCTCAAACACAATAATAACGGTGCGGAATGTAAACAACACGCGTTGATTTATAGTAGTTCAACCCACCTAGGGCCTAATCTACTACCACCCCAGTATATCCGAGATGGATTTCAAAAAGAAAAAGGATTTTATTAATTACCAAAATTAATACAAATTCAACTTACAACAACTTGAAGAGCACCACACTCTTCTTCAACACCACATTTGGAGATTACCACAATCTCCCTTTGAAGATTACCACAATCTTCCTTCAATCGGCACCTTGTGAAGATGACCACAATCTTCAACCTTGAAGAATACCAAATTCTTCAACACCTCAATAAGAAGATCACCACAATCTTCTTGCACCTATCACCTAGATCATCCAAATGTGTTCTTACCACAAACACTCACAATGATATATCAGTGTTTGAATGATAACCAAAAATCAAGATTACAACTGAATAATGAATATTACAATTTGAGTGCAAAGTGTAATCAAGAATAACTAGACCTCAAGGGATGTGAAAGTGATAAGATAGGCAAAATTACAACAAGAATAATAACAATGAAGAACAAATATTTGCTTGAAGTGTATCTTGTTGTGTTGTATCTCAATTATTGTTTTTTTTTGCTCCAAAACTTCCTCTATTTATAGGAGATGGTTGATCAAGCATAGGCTCCTCTTGGGGATTGAAAATCTACGAAAAATACAATTAAAATCAAGAATATAGTTGTTAGAAATCAATCCCACATTTTAAGGAAATATGTCTCATTGTCAAACGGTCATATTTCTCAACAAAAAATCAGAGCAAATCGGTCGCACGAAAATAGAAGTTTGAAACGGCACAATAAATTTACACAGGCGACCGATCGACGTAGGGTTCGGCCGGCCGACCCGACTTCAACCTGTCCCCTCATGGGATTGAGAAGAAAAAAATTGTTCTATTTCAAAGTGCACGTTCGTGCATCGACTCGACCGAGGCGGCCAGGCCGACCAGCGATTTTTCTTCCATCTCATTTTCTATTTCAAAAACATCTCCAGTGCGGGTTGCCTATAGGGTGACCGGTCGACCAAGAAACAGAAATATTGTCCAATTTTTGTCGAAAATAAAATTAAAGAAATACTCCGAGAATTTAGTAAAAATATTTAAACCAATCGGGAGCATTTAGACAACATTTAAAAACCTTGTTTTGAAGTAAAAACATATAAACGTAAAATCATTAGAAGTATTGTCCAATTTTATCTAAAGTAAAACTTGAAGAAATACTCCGGAAAATATTAAAACCATTTTAAATCATTTAGGAGTATTTGGACAACAATTAAAAACATTGTTTTAGTGTAAAAATAAAATCATCAAAATTAAGATAAAAACATGTATCAAACAGACCTCTCTCTATCTCTGCGATTGTATATATATTATTTATTGCTCTAGGCCACTCGAAACCTTGGACCGACTCTGGCAAAATCAAATCTAATATAATAAAAACAAAACATACAAGCTTTTATAACTAAATTACATAGAAATTTGGGGGAGGGCGCAAGATATGTTGGTTTATATTTATATATACTATATTAATTTATTAAATAATATAGTATATGGGTTCAATCGCAAGATGAGGGGGGCGGTTGCCACCACCAGTCCCCCCCTCTGTCCGTCCATGCTTACTACAAGACACAATAAATACAAATTATGGAGTGTGTATTCCTCGGAGAAATTAATAATTATAATAATGGCTTTTCAAAAAATATATATATATATAATAATGGACAGAGACAGATCTACATACCCCTTACGGGGGCACGTGCCCCCATAACCTTAATTTTTTTTTAAATTTATTATTTTTTCTATTTAATATTTTTTACTAATTATTATTTTTTTATACTATTTATTGATCATTAGGTTAAAAATAACAAAGTGTGCCCCAATTGTAGAAAATTTCTGGATCCATCCCTGATAATGGAGTCTGTTGAATTTAAATAGTATACCTTGGATACTTCCAAGGAAAACTAAAAGTACACATTGGAGATAATTTAATTTTCTTTATTTATATATAGGAATGGAAATAGTTCACGCTACCCGACCGTGTCTATAGGCTAGCCGATGTTGGGCCCAGGCGAACATGGCCTATTTAACAATTGGGCATAATTTTTATTTTAAGATAAACGTGTATGGTGCCTTTTAGGCTTTTACCTCATTCTCAACCTATTTAAATATACGTTTATATATCCCTATCATTATATATAATAATAACAAAATGTAAACTTGATGTAACGGTTTTGTACTATTAGTAAAGTTGGGGAACGTATTATAATAAGTTTAAATATCCAATCAATTAAATGTCATTGTCCATCACTAAAACTAGCAAAGATGAAACATGTGTAAGTTCAAATTAATATGCAGTGATAAAATATTTATTTTTATATGTACAATAGTGACAATATTAATTTCGTTAATGCATTTATTTGAATTTATTATATGAAATAATGTTGTTGGAGAAAAGAAATAGAGAGAGAAAAAGCAATATAATTGGAGAGAGACGGGCAGATGACAAAAATTGACTTGTCAGTTATCTTTCTTTTGGATGATATGAATCCTCTCTTTTTTCAAAGATTTTGGCCGGTTGTTTCTGAAAAACTTTGTAGGCTGTTAAAAAAAATTTCGAGTGTGGGAAAATGCTAAAGAGTGTGAATCATACTGTCATTACTCTAATTCCAAAAATAAAAACCCCACATCCATGAATCACTTTCGACTAATAAGTCTTTGTAATGTAACTTACAAAATCATGTCTAAAATCATTGCAAATAGGCTTAAACCTGTTCTTGGTTCTTGCATCAGTAAAAATCAATCTGCATTTATCCCAGGGAGACATATTCTTGATAATGTTGTTTTTTTTTTTTTTTTTTTTTTGAGAGAATTCTTGATAATGTTGTTATTGCTCATAAATGCATTCATTTTCTTAAAGGTCTCAGAAAAAGTAAAAAAAACTTTCATGGCTCTTAAACTTGACATGTACAAAGCTTATGATAGAGTGGAATGGAAGTTCCTTGGAATGGTTCTGTGCAGGGTGGGGTTTGATTGGAGGTTTGTCACTTGGATCATGAATTGCTTGAATTCTTCTGTTTTTCCTTCAATATAAATGGTGTTATGTCTGGTTTTGTGTCCTCCTCTCGTGGTATTAGACAAGGGGATCTTTTATCCCCCTACTTGTTTATTATCTTGTCTAAAGTCCTATCTAATTTAATTAAACAAACCCAATCTTTGTCTATGTTTCAAGGTGTGAAAATATGTAAAAATGGTCCGATTATCACTCATTTATTTTTCGCGGATGATTTTATTCTGTTTTGTAAGGCCTCTATTTCTCAAGCTCATAATGTTAATAATATTTTGGAGAGATATTGTCATGCTTCGGGTCAGCTTGTTAATCTTGAAAAGTCCACTGTTATTTTTAGCAAAAATACCCTGTGTAATCTGAGAAATAGTATTTGTGAGGTTCTTAATGGTGTTTATGATAATCATTGCACTAAATATCTTGGGCTCCCTATGGTTATTGGTCGATTTAAGAGAGCTGTTTTTAGGTATGTTGTGGAGTGTGTCAAAAATAGATTGAAAAGCTAGAATAATATCTTCCTTTCTCAAGCAGGGAGGGAGGTTCTTGTTAAGGCTGTCATTAACTCTTTACCCACTTATGTATTGTCATGTTTTAAAATCCCTATCACACTGTGTAAAGAGATTAATCAGCTTACTGCATCATTTTGGTGGTGGTGGGGGGGGATTGGGACTGGATTTTCTAAAGTCCATTGGGCATCTTGGGATCGAATGGTTAAACCAAAAAGTTCGGGGAATGGGCTTTCAAGATATCTACCTTTTCAACAATGTTTTGCTTGCTAAACAACTTTGGAGAATTGTTACCCAACCTAATCTCCTCCATAGCAAGCTTCTCAAAGCTAAATATTTTCCTAAGGGTGGTCTTCTTGCTACTACTCCAAGGGGGATTCTTGGCTTTGGAAAAGCTGGCTTAAAGCCAAGGATACTCTGGCTCTTGGGATTCGTTATCATATTGGGGATGGGAAATCTATTCGAGTTTGGGAATCTCCGTGGGTTCCTCAATTGCATCTGTTCAAGCCTAGATTTTCTAAGCCTGAGGGTGATCAAGTTTTTCTGGGTTAGGGAATTGCTCAATGTTGAGGGTACTGATTGGAATCATAAACTTGTTTTTGATTGTCTTTGTGAAAAAGAAGCTAACATTATTGTTCAGCTTCCTATTGCTCATGGCGTAAAAGACAAGTTGGTTTGACATTTTGAAAAACATGGAAAGTTCACGGTTAGGTCGGCATATCAATTTCTCATTTAGAACAAAATGGCGATGGAGGACCTTCCTGAATCAAGTTCATGGGCTGCGGGTAGGAAGGCTGCTCTGAAAAAATGTTGGAATTTGGAGATTAAAGGCAAAATTAAGCATTTTTTTTGGAGATGCATTCATAATGTGCTCCCAACAGCGGATCAACTGAAGAAGAGATGGGCTTATTGTTCTGAATTTTGTATGGTTTGCGGTCAGGCTCAAGAAACTCTTACCCACCTCATGTTCCATTGTGAGAAAGCTCAGCTTGTTTGGAAGATTGCCCGGTTTCCTGGAATTTTACTCAGGAAAAATCTTTCACTGTGAAGGAGTGGTGGCTCAATCTGTGCTCCTTAGATAGAAGCTGCACCTCTCAAGACAGAATTGAACTCTCAGTTTATTTATTGTGGTGGCTCTGGAAGACTCGGAACCTATGGATTTTTCAGCAAGAAAGGTGGAATGAAAAGGATATCGTGGAACATGTCATTATCGAATGGCAAGAGTTTAAATTGGTGCAGAATGTTACAAGACTGCAAGCTTGCTCTTATGTGGACGCCCAACAGAGTATCAGGGGTCTTGATTATCAATCATTAACACTAGAACCTTCCTTTTGGTTGGTTATGGTGTTAAATGTATGGATAACTGTAAGGGAATTGGGGGTGGATCAATGACAGCCAGTGGCGGATCCAGAAATGGATGATGGGGTGGGCTAAAAAGTAAAAAATTTAAGTACAATAAAATATAGGCATAATTTGTCTTTTCGGTGTTTATTGAAGTTGTGCTTTCAATGAGACTTCGTTTTGGTGAGCTTATAAACTATTCAAAACATCTTATAAGTTGTAAGATGTTTGTAAGATTATAAAAATTTGTTTAAATATGTTTGATAAACTTTTAAAAAAAAATGATCTTATAAGCTCCAAAAATAAGATATTATGAGCTTATAAACTGTTTTTAAAAAAGTAGGGGAACCCCGACATATTATCAAAATAAGATCTTATTTTGACATCCTCCTTTAATTTTGACTATTTTAATTACACAATTGTCATTAGTAACATCTTATAAGATACAACATCATTTTTTGTCCAAATACTTTAACAACTTATTTCAGAAGAAGGCAGAGGCACGACTAATCGAATGGTTGAAACTAGAATCAGACTTGTCTTTTTGTTTTGGTCATTGGCTTCTTCTTTTCGCTTTTTTAAAGAAAAGGGGGCTTTGTTAATGTATCATTAGATTAAAAATGAATTGGGTAAAATTATAGGGTGGGCCAATGATAATAAAACTAAGAAAATAAGCATAAAAGAAGGATGGACTAATAATAGGATGACTTTCCACAAAATGTACATTGGGCTCCAGCCCAATGGAGCCCTTGCATAGATCCGCCCTTGATGACAAAGACAGGGGAAGATGATCAAAGCATGGACAACCTTTAGGGATGATTCTATCAATCCAAAGGGAGGCCCAAATTATCGGGATTCGTCAAGCTCTTTGTGTGGGTAATGATTTTGGCTGTAAAAGAGTAACCATAAGGATAGATGATAAGGTTATTGTGGAAAAGCTCAACAATAAAGAACCTTTCGGGTTTGATGCTTCCTCAATAGTCGAAGACATCTATCTATTATGTTACCTCTTTGATTCGTGTGTCTTTGTTTCTATGGACCAAAAGAGTAGGGATGTATGTTCTAGATTAACTCTTTTGGCTATTGATTGTTGTGATAATTTTAGTTGGGTCGACCAATTTCCAAATTGCTCTAGATTAGCCAAGTTGTTGTTAAGTCAAGAGGGCTTCGATGCTTTGTAATTTTTCCGAGTTTTTAATGAAAAATCTATCGTTTGAGAAAAAAAAGTTATCTTTCTTTTGGAGTCATTTATTTTTGTAAAATATGGCTAAACCAATCAAATGGGGCCTAAAAGACATAAAGAAATAATTAGAGGTGATTAATTTTATCAACTAAGTCTAATTAAGCTTTAATCCGTTGGAAAATTTAAAATTAGTTGTGAATTGTCCTTAAATTCAGACAAAAACATACATACAAGACCATTGTTACAAAAAGTTAATTGAAGATGCTAATTTGCAACTACACAAAACATACATGACTATTTTGTAATTTTCCCTTACTTTTATACGGCATTCTTTAGAACCGGATCATATCTGATATGCCTAGAGTTCTTAAGCAGGCCTCGTTTTGGGCCTGAGTTCCAATTCGCCCCGTTAAAATGGACATAGCCCTATTAAGAACAAGTATGATGGGCCTTGTTGTCCCACTTTAGAAGTTATGATTTTAGCTTTACGAGGCTTTTTCAGTTTTTTTCTTTTGTAAGCTTGGCCCAATGCCTCAACCCAAGGTAATTGGCATTTTGTGAATTTATATTATCATAAATACTAATATTTCTTACATCAATGAAGTATTTTTAGTTTTGCTTTTATGTTGCTCAAACTAGGGGTTGCAGGGCCCAACACAAAAACCAATACGAATCCAACCTAAAGTTACCGAGATCGATCCGAACACGAACATGATTAACACAAATCTAACATGAAGTTACTAATTTGTCTAAAAGATAGTTTTATATATTGCTTAATTTTTTATGTATTTTGAGCATAACCCAAAATCATCTCAAAATAAAATATGAACTTGATGACTCAATTTGACACCCCTGGCCCAAACCAGGGGTAGCTCGTGGCATTTGGAAATTTATATACTACTATTTCTTACATCAATGAAGAGTTTTTATTTTCATATTTATGTTGCCCCAAACATTACATTAAAATAATTAAAGTGGTGATATTTCTTAAACAACAACTCTTTAAGTTGAATTTCCATATTATGACATCATTGTCTTTTTCAAATTTTATTACAACAATAAGCGCAAGGTAATTTAAATCTACGTGGAATATCCATATTTTCAACCAAAAAGAAAATTATGAAAATGGGTTAATTCTCCTTTTTTATTATATAAGTATCTCAGTTTGGAGTTAAATTAGTTGGGTGGAAGTATTAAGTATATATATATATATATATATTGTAAAATATAAAATGAAACAAGAAATTAAAACCGAAAATCCTAAAAGATATTCAATCATTTCACTGGAAAATTATTATTCATGGTTGAGACGGTTATTTAAAACACACATGACCTACCCAATTTCCAGTGTGTTTAATGTACAGACTACACTATCATATATGCATTAAATAAATTCGGAGGAACTTCACTATCATGAGTAGAAGTAAATCGAACGTCACATTTAATTTCTATCCCTATTCAATATTTGTTGTATTTTACCAAATTAACTGAGGAAATAAATTTATTACTTGTCAGGGTAGAATGTTTAAAAACCTCAGAGTATATACATTGAGCTTAAGTCTTCTGTTCTTTAAGCTTTTGACGAGCAGGAATTTGTCTTGTAACTACATTTTTTTATCTTTTTTTAATAAGTTGAGAATAGTGGCTAGAGGGTGGGAGATAAATTTCAAATAAATTGAAAGATACAAAGTTCAACCCTGGTCAACACCCTTACAAATGGTGAGTGATACCACTTGAGCCATGCTCGTGGTTACGTTGAAAGATACAAGGTTGAACTCCCACATTAAAGGTGAACAATACCACTAACTATAAGTTGGTGGTGCCACCATTTTTTTATCTTTTATTTTCTATGTGATTCTTTGGTTACAAATTAAAAAAAATGATTATGAGCTTCAAAAAGGAAATATCAGTTATTTTGTACACCTAAAAACCAAAAATCATTTTTTTAATTAAAAAAAGATGCATTGTTTTATTGGACAAAATTTGAAATTTAATAATATTTAAAATTCATACTCGCGCCATCCTAAATATATAGTCCCAATTTGACTTTTCACACAGATTAAGAAAAATATTGGAAATTACAAATATGCTAAATATTTACCTGATTTGCTCTTATTTAATGAATAGTATAAATTATAAATTGTATATGAAATATGATTATAATAGTAAAATAATAGAAAAAGTACTATTAAATATAGAAAGTGAACTATATATTTGGGACATCCCGAAAAAGAATAATAGACTATCTATTTGAGACGGAGAGAATATTACTTTTTTAAAAAATACATGAAGTTAAATGTAAGGCTACCCACCCACCCAACACCCCCGGCCATGGTTGAAATGTTTATTAGGTAAATATAACAATTAAACAATGACATTATCTGCGATCACTTAAAAAAAACACTTCGCAAAGATTTGTAAATGTCAATTTACTTTCGATTCTATTTTATTTAATTAGAATCTAAAATTAGGGAGATGTGTACTTTAGATTTCTGCTTCTACTCTAGTTTTGGATTGTTGTTTACAAATAAATAAACATTTTTCCAATTTTTTTATCTAACACTCTCAACTTTTGATTCTAATTCTAAATACTATCAACTTTCGATTTTTTCTACTAGCTACAATAAATCACTTATTCTAAAAGCAGAATTTTTTGCCAATACTCCCAAAATGGCTGCACCCGACCAATCACTTTTAACTTTTGGTTAAAAATAGAAATACAGCAAATTTACATAACTTTTAACGAGTATATAGATTTTTTTTTTTTTTTGATTTTAATTTTTTGATTTTAACGAGTTATATAGATTTTGATAATTAAATGATGATGAATGTGGCTCACGTGGGCTGATTTTGGGGACAAGGCTTTTGATTGGAGTTATTTAATAAGGGGAGTTAAGACAATGTTGGACCATACGATGGCTGGTGCTGGCAGCAAAGATGATGAATTTAAGGTGGTTGGGCCCATTTGTCCTTCCCAATTAAACTCTTTTTGGGCTTTTAAGCCTTATGCTTTCGGCTCCCCATCAACGCACTCCTTTCTCTGCTAGCCTTATGTTTGTGGGCCCAAACTTTTGTCTTTTCCTTTCCACCAAATCAATTGGGTGTAATATCCCCTTGAGCCCATAGGCCCACAGAATTAAATACCCCTTTTCTTGCGCTGTTGGACTTCCAAAAATAACCTTTAGGTTAGGCATCAAGCTCTTTCAAATATTTATATTAAAAAAAAAAAATCATGCCATTCTTTAAAAATATACTCTGTAATTGGAAAGAAGGAATATTGGCAATATTTCGTTCTATTATATTTTGGGAATGTGGAATTAGAGGTGGCAAAATTCAGATCTGGCCTAATTGACCCATGTATCTTTGGATTTGGCCCGACTTTTGGTGCGATCCAAATATTTGTTCATACATTTCATATTCGGGTTTGAGGCTAGGCCAAGTCTTTCCACGACACGACCAATTTTGAGTCGACCCAACCCGGACCAAAAAGTATTGGGAGTAAGCCAATACACAATAGTGGGGGTGGGCCAAATAGAAATAAAAAAAACCATATAAGTTCTAACTTATTTTTTTTTTAAAGTTTCTTAATAAATTTAAATTTTAGTTCTAACTTATGGGTTATTGATTTTTGCAACTTGTACTATAGGGTTATTGCGGTTTTAGTTCTTTACTATTTGTTTTTGAATGTATTACATAAACTAAACGAATTTGTGGAAGTGCAACCTAATACACACCTGATGGAATATTCCACCAGGATTCTATCACGTGACACGCACGCCCCTTTTTTAAGGGTATTTTAAATCGTTTAGATTGTCATCATTTATAAATGGACAAATATACCTGTCATACCAACTAGGATTTATGGTCGGGAAAAAGAAATTCTAGCACCGAAATAAGCCAAAGAATCCACCACCGCTGCCAAATGACAACCGACAAATGAGAAAATTTTCCAAACTCAAGAAAGCAAAATTTTTGTGAACCAATTGCAGAGAAATAATAACTGGAAATTTACACACAATTTATTAGAATACAGTCCAATGGCTCCAATCAAGCAAATATTCAGGATTGTGGCAACTGAGACTATCTACTGAAAATTCTTGTGACTACATTCAGAAAAATATAAAACTTTCCTCAGAAAAATCACATCCTGCATTATTTCACTTTTAGAAGCTATATTAAAAGTCCTAATGAAGATTAAGGAGTACTAGACCCAAAATTAAACGAAAAATAAATTGAATCTAAAACAATTTAAGACTAAAATCAACTGATCAACCAAGTATCCACACAATTTAACAGCTAAATTTTAAAAATAAATATAAAAATCGGACTATAGTTTACCAAAGACAAAAATTCTCATCTTTTCAAATCCAAAATTATAGAAACCCCAACAACAATTTGACCCGATGAAACGAAATCCCAACAAAGACTCTCACCACCATTTTTCGGAAGAAATCTCTCCCAATTCACAACAGACGGCGAAGTATCGCCGCTTCTTCCTCCACCTCCGCCTCGCAGCTCCGACGTCAGTGAAATTTTTTGCTTTTGCTCTTTTTTCACTATCTTTGTTTGAAACGGAGACCCCATTTCTTGAATTTTGATCCTATGGTTGCTTTTTACATCGTCCGTCTTTATATTGTGGAAGAGAATTTTGATTGCCATTTTTTAGAATGTGAGAATGGATTTACGAATGAGAAGGGTAATTTGAGATATTCGAATTAGGGTTTATATTATGGAAGAGAATTTTGATTGCAATTTTTTTAACGGGTTAGAGATTTTTCGGAGGTTAATTTTGATTTGTTTAGTTTAGGGTTCATAACTTGCAATTTGGGAACCCTAAGCCCCTATTTGGGTGGGAGATTAATGACAACCTAAATCGACGAAAATACCCTTAAAAAAGGGCGTGCGTGTCACGTGATGGAATCCGGTGGAATATTCCATCGCCGGTGTGTATTAGATTGCATTTCAACAAATTCGTTTAGTTTAGGTAATATTTTCACAAAAAAATAGTACATGACTAAAAAACCGCAATAACCCTATAAGTACAAAGGTTGCAAAAATCAATAACCCAAATAAAAATAAGGGTCGGGGCTCGGTATAGTCCGCCTAGCTCTGTCAACGTGTAAAATGCATTGTCGTTTTTAAAGTATGTTGAACAAATCCGTATCACTAACACTAACCATGCACTAACACACGTTCAATCCACTATTTTAAATATCGTACCATACCGACCGGTTGAATCGGCGGTTGAACTGGTTATACCGAATACTGGGTGGTCGGACCAGATGCGATAAGACCCTAAATATCATTTTTGCGATTATATATACCGGTCAAAATCGGCCAATAACGGTCATCTTGGCCAAAACCTATTAAACCACTTTAGCTATTTTTTTATTTTCTTCATTTTTTTCAACTTTTTTTTATATAAAAATTGAAATCAAAAACTTGATATTTAACATGTTTATGCCATAATTCAAATCAATTATTCAATATTTATGTTAAAATTCAAATCAATTATTTATATTTTAACTAATTCAAACAAGAATTCTAATTAATTAAATTCTAAATTTAGACAAACCTCTGTAATATAGGCTTAGACAATCAATCAAATAATTACATAATAAAAAATAAGAAATTAAAAAATATATAACATTTCTTTTTATATCAATATACTACATTAATATTTTATATAATATACTTAAAAATAATTAGTTTTATTAAAATCGGTAAAACTGGCGGTTGAACCGGTCCGACTGATTGAACCGCTTACCGGTGGATTGACCGGTTTGATTATCGGTATGGTATTTAAAACATTGGTTCAATCGCTACATATTTTTAACCTATTCCAAACATTACTTAAGTCTGAATATTAATAATTTTCTGTCATTTCAATAACAACATATCATATTATAAGTATTTGAACTGTCTTTATCTCCAAATTTTCTTGCACATAAGCAATGTTTTAAAAATCGGATCATAGGCTAGTTAGGTCATTTAATTAAAATAAAAAATCAAATTAACAGGATCGATTCGATTTTTCTTCATGATGATTATTGGTGAATGGTAAACAATAGACAAATATCTTTGGGTATTTCCTCATAAATGTACATTTTCTCTCTGTTATTTTCTTATATAATTTTTTTAAGATCCTTGATGTATCATGAACAAAAGACTATAAATTATATTCTTACGTTATTGAATCTGTTAATTTTATTATCTTAATATTTATATATACATATTTATGAGCCGACGTAGCTTCAATTTTTTTCAAACAGTCTGACTGTTCGAACTAATAATTCAGTCCAATTAATTTTCAGATTCAAATTTAAAACATATAAATAGGGAGCTTAATCCATAGTATGCACACATGTATTAATTAGCCACAATGTACCATATTGATACATTTAATTAACATAAGAAATAAATTTACGATGGAAAGAGAAGAAATAAATAAAGCACTAATAACAGGGGCTCCAGCAAACATCATGGTCATATAGTAGAGTACTGAGGTTCACAGCCAAGGAAGAAAGTCGTGGAAGTTATTGCTTTGATTTTTCATTTCAATTTTTTTATTAATTTTTTTGAGAGGAGTAAAAATAATAAATTTTAGGAGGCAAGAATTAATTTCAAAATGTATTTATAAGTAAGATGAAAATATAATACATAAGTATTATAATTGGACTCTCCTCACAGACAATGTCTAGATTCATTCAGCTAGATTCATTCAGCCAACAAACAGTCACTTGAATCTGGATTGAGCCTTTTTTCGAGTGGCAAAATGAGGTCGAGCCAGCGGGCGCACGAGCACGAGTGTGGCCTGGTCATCTACGCGTATTTTAATTTATAAAAGTCATAACACCTTCTAATATATATTTAGAATAAACAAAGTTTTCAAACCAATGTGATATAATACTTAAACCTTTCAATTTCCCTTCACATAATACTCTTTCAAGTGCCAACTTTACGTATTAATTTCTCACTTACAATTCATAAATCCAGTTTTCAAAACTTAAAAATATACTATGATGATCTACTCATAATGTAATTAATAATATACCATTTAACTCTTCAAGAATATAATATTTAACTACCAAAAATTTGGACAAAGTCGAGTCATTGACTATTCGTCCACTTTATAAAACCAATTTCCAACATTTGAAAATATTAATATTAGAGCACCAACAATGCCATATTTTTCCAAATATTCCCATGAAATATCCACACCCATTGTGAAAAAAATATTTTGGCCGATGTGGTAATATCCGATGCAAAGTTTTTACCCGAACATTTCTCCTCCAACCCAAAGAAAAATAAAATAGAAAGGTTAAAATGTAAGGCCCATAAATATGTGGTTGGTGAGATATTTGATTATGAGACGTATGATATTGGATGAATGTGATATTTAATTAATGATATGGATTAATGACCACATATATCTGGTATAAACATTGTAGCCATTGTGGGTGCTTAATTAAGCAAACATACATGATAGCGGTGAGTCCCACTAGATTGATTTGAATGAAAATTTATGAGTATAATGATTGATAAATTATATATTATGATGTATGTATGTATATGATCGAGAATTAGAATTGTATGTTTGAAATGTTGTTTAATATGATACTCGAAGAGAGGAATAAGTGACTTCGAGTTAAAAAATTTATAAACAAATATGGTTTTAATTATTTTTATGTCTAATTGAAAAATATAAATAGGGTTTGAAAACATAACCGTACATCACCTAAGTTTCTCGACCTATCCACATACCTATATATTAATGTTTTAGAATACGTTGACTATATAATATGTTTTTTTTTTTTTTTTGGAGACTATATAATATGTTGGCTAGCCGACAGTGTACGATTTTCATCTTCACTTAAATGCGAAGCTGTAAAAAGAAAAAAATAAACAAAGAATTTAATCATCAAAATTGCGATATTTGTCATTTCAAGCTTGGACCATAGTGATAATTGATAAACCAATAGCTTTTACAGGTACGCAAAATTTGCAGTCCTGGATCAATTATTTGATGATTATTGATCAAAGTGTAAATGCAATGTTATTGACGAATTCGTATTAACCACTTAGGTCAATTATTGTGCCGTATATTTAAATACTCCACATATAGTTAATTAAATAATTATGATTGATGAATGGAGAAATATTCATGCTACAATTAATATTTTTTATGTGTGGATGAAGGTCAAATTTGAATGATGGTATTATACATGTTTGAATAATGGTATTCATCATGTATAATGTATTGTACCTATATATAACCCAAGAAAGGTAAACTCCAAATCTTGATAGGTTATAGACTCATAGTGGACCTGGTAGAGTGTAATTGAATATTAAATAGTTTACCTTTCTAAAAATTTAAGGCTTTTAGATGAGGTGATCATTCAATATGGTATCAAACTCAACCAAACAAGAGGTCCTAAGTTCAAATTTCACCATCACCCATAAAAATTTACACGTAGTATTAGGCTTCATATATAACCGCATGCACTTGCGGGGGCGTGTTAGAGCGTGAATCAATATTAAATGACTCACCTTTCTAAAACTAAGTTTAGATGAGGTTGTCATTCAATATGGCGAACCTCAACCCTAGATTTGTAATGGATATCTTGAGTTTTACCTTTTTAGTTGGAGTTGTTTAATTTACATAGATTTCATCTCAATCTTTTTTTTTAAGAAAAATGAAGAAACATACATTATAAGAACTATTTCTTGAGTCGCTTACCTACATAGTACCCTCTGAGAATAAAAATTATTTTCTTCCCCAAATTATACAACCTTCCGATATTTGAGACCCTTTGTCCGAGGGCTCTTGGTGGATTTGCCTGAAAAAGACCGTCAAATTACGGACAAATCACCTATAGTTTTTAAATTACCAACAAAAATATCATAGGTATTTAATTTACCAACATGTTTAGATATTGTTGATAAATATTTTACCTAAAATAATTTTTCATACAACGATTTTACCTATATTTTACTGATTATTTTAATACTTACGTACATATTTTTACGTAGATAAACTCGTTTTTTCCTGTGGTGATATCATTCGATTATAAAAATGTCAAACAATAAACTACTATCAAAGTAGATTAATATGTATTAATACATGGGAAGATCAATCCAAATTTTCTTTTATTATTAATCACTTGTAGAGTTTTTATGGTCTCAATCTAATCATTCTAGCAAAATCTCATTAGTACTTTGATGTGGTGTCATTAAGTTGACGAGGATTGACGATAACTCTTATGTAATTTAATCATAATTAAAGTTCATGAAAATCACTTTAGAATTGTGGTTAACAAAGTTCTAAATAAATTCAACAAACTTGAAAATGAGTAGTTAAGGAAACTTAATTATAGGTCCTCAAAGATTTATTATGACCCCAATCCCATAGTCCATAGAGTAGTGTTTGAATTGATAAAGACTCAACTTTTTAGGATTGGACCTATTTACATTATTTTGACTTGGATTAGTCTTTGAATTGTTATAATGTCCATCACATTTCATTATAAAATAATTGGTTATGATTATCCATTTAATTGATCAGTTTATCGAGAAGCCACTTGAATAATGGTGTATATTAAGTCTTTTCATTAAAAGCCCCATGGCAAATCCACAAGAACATTGCTATTTTATGCACATAAATCTGTAATTGCTATTATAGGGGTTATTACTTTTCCAAAATAACAAAATATCTCATCTTAATATAAGAACTCTCAATTTCAAGACTATCATAATGGATTTTGCCAAAATTGGTCCATTTGAAAAGGCCAATCTTAATTTATTTTAGTTAACACACTTTCGTGAGGAATCGGATAATAGTTGATGGTTAAAAACTTTCAAGCATATGTCGGAGATCTAGGGTTTGATTCCCATCACCATTCCTGCTAGAATTTGTCTTGGAAAAAGACTTTCAAAGAAACAAAATGATATTATATTGGTCTTCGCGGATCATATTTATCAAACTAAGTTATGTGGAAAATAGTACATGCATTAAGTATTCCTTCAATACAAACCTTTCATGTAGGGCAAAAGCGAACTAAGCCTACTTGATCACTCGATCCGAGATCAATCGTTAAAAACTCATCTATGCCCAATTCGTTAACATAACGAACAAGCTTGAGTTAGTAAATAAAGAATACAATATGTACAAAATATCAAGCTACTCGAAAGAAGATTAGTGTTTGGCCGCACAAAGCTCGTTCAATCTCAATTCGGTTAATAACCAAATCAATTTCAAACACAAGCTGCTCGATTAAAATTGAAATGCTCTAACATTCTTATTCATGTTTCGGCTGACTCTTTTATACCCCTACCACTCATGACATATATATATATATATGTATGTCTGTCTGTTTGTCCTAATTGCCTATCTCTATCCATGGCTATACACTATCAAAAAATTGATAAAAGCCTTAACAAAAGAATTTACACTGCATAAAATTTGAAACATTACAATTATTTTTAACACGTTTATAAAGTCGATCTTGCCAAACAAAAGTAAAAGCACAATAAAGAAAATTCAAAAAAATTCCCTCAAAAACAAAATTTTTAGACAAGTCCAATAAATGACATCGAGGCTATTTAAACTTTATGGAGGCGGTGAAAAGGTTCTCTTAAATTTTTCCTTAAATTGGTACCTACGTAAAGGGCACTTAAGTCAATTTCTCCCAATATCTTCTCATCATCAAAAAAGAAAAAACATAATAATATCACAAAAATTAATAAATTACACCATCACCCCATCTCTGTCGCTGACCTTTCTTTCCCACCCCCATCTCTCTCTTTATTTACTACTCCACTCCTAAGTAATTTCTCACTCTCTAATTTCACACACACATATGGATGTGTATATATAACTTAGCAAAACCAAGAAATTCATCTATATTAATTTCGTTTCACGAATGGGTCGATCTCCGTGTTGCGATAAGATTGGGTTGAAGAAAGGGCCATGGACACCCGAAGAAGATCAGAAGCTCTTAGCTTATATCGAAGAACATGGCCATGGGAGCTGGCGGGCCTTGCCCGCCAAAGCTGGTTAATTTTTTTTTCGCGCAAATTTAAATTTTTATATGTTAACTAATCTCCCGGAAAATAACTTGTTTTTGTGTGTGTGTAGGATTGCAGAGATGTGGGAAGAGTTGTAGATTGAGGTGGACTAACTATTTGAGACCTGATATCAAAAGAGGCAAATTCAGTTTACAAGAAGAACAAACAATCATTCAGCTCCATGCTCTTTTAGGAAACAGGTAAATGCGACACGAACCTGACCTGAAGTTATTGAGAAAAACCCAAATACGAATCTAACACTAAGTTGCTTATTTGTCTAAAAATGTAGTTGTTTTATGTTTTACTTAATTTTTGATGCAAATCAACCTGAAACCAAACACAAACTCGACCCAATGACCTAAATTGACACCCAATTAATGTCAATTTTACTTTGTTTAGTATAGATGAGAAAGTTTACAGTAATGTCACAGAAGTTACCAAAATATGAAAAAAATCCCAGGCCTCTTTATGATATAGTATAATTTTTTTGACAGTTGGGGTATATGAACTAAATTCTACACATTCAATTTCATTATTAATCTCCTTTCACCACATTTCTGGTAAAAATTATGTCAGGGTTTTGATGAGTAGCAGCTAGCATTTAGGTAATGTCACATTTTATTTATTTTATTTTTTTGACATGCATTTCAATTTTTGTAATTTTCTTCACTTGAACATAGAAAAAGAGATCAATTCTTGGACTCATTTTTAGAAGTATTAGATGGTAACAAGAATAATGTTTTGTTGTTTTCTTCTTGCAATATTGATTAAACGGTGTCGTTTATATGTCTGGAATTGTCTTCTTCCCAGGTGGTCGGCCATAGCCACTCATTTGCCCAAAAGAACAGACAATGAAATCAAGAATTACTGGAACACACATCTGAAGAAAAGGTTAGCTAAAATGGGCATTGACCCGGTTACCCACAAGCCCAAAAATGATGCCCTGTTATCCAGTGATGGCCAATCCAAAAACGCAGCTAATTTGAGCCATATGGCCCAGTGGGAAAGCGCCCGGCTCGAAGCCGAAGCCAGATTGGCCAGGCAGTCCAAACTCCGGCCCGGCCCATCTAGTTCATTCCAGGTGTGTGATTTATACAGTATTTTTCAAAAACACCCTTGAGGTTTTGGCTAATTACAACAAACCCCAGAAATTTAGGGAGATTTTGAAGTGTTTCTTGCTTATGATTTATGAAGGAGAAAAAGTAACACAGAACCAAATTTTGGGAAGTTTTTGTAATTTTCAAAGTTATTGGCTTTTTTTGTAATTAGGCCAAACCTCGGGGGTGCTTTTGTAATTATCCCTATAATTTAACAATCTCAATAATCTCACAGACGCAAAACTCGGAATTCGCCTCCACTTCAAGCCAGATCCACAAGCCCGTGGGCCCGGCCCGGTGTATCGACGTGCTGAAGGCATGGAACGGCGGCGTTTGGACGAAAACAAGTGAAGCAGCCGCCGCCGCCGCGAGCGACGGCGTTTCGGTGGCGGGAATCGGCGGAGATCTGGAATCGCCGACGTCGACGCTGAGCTCCGCCGCGGGAATCGGAGAGAGCTCCGCCGCGTTCGTCGATTTCGTTAGGAACTCGTCCGGCTCGTGCGACGGCGGAATATTGAAAGAGGAATGCGAAGAGGACTGGAAATTACAGCTGGCGGATTACAGAGACGGGATTGGGAATTCGATTCCGTTACTGCACGAAACGGCGACGTTTCCGCTGGCCAATTGGGAATCGGAACCGATGAGAGGGGACGCTGAGCATGTTCCGACTGGGAATTTCGTCGAGAAGTTTACGGATCTTCTGCTCAGTACTTCGTCCGGTGATCGGCGTTTCTCGGACGACGGCGACGGCGGAGAATCGGACAACAACAGCGGATCTGGCGGCAGCGGCGGTGGTGGGGATTATTTTGAAGATAACAAGAATTATTGGAATAGCATTCTTAACCTGGTGAATTCTTCACCGTCCGATTCGCCAATGTTTTGATCGAGGGACGTGATTTATTACTGTGGAAAAGAGATGTAATTCTTCCATTTACATGCCGCCACGTGTAGAGTCACTTTCTTCATTGTTTTCAAACTCATTAATTTTCTCATGTGCATTGTCCATAGGACCATAGCTCCATTTTAATTGGTCTCAAATGAAATGAAGACGGGCTTTGTTGATATCATCTTATGCCATGATTCATTTTCTTTTTAGAAAGAAACAATTTCATTCGGCATAAGAATTTTACGGGTTGAGATCTCCTATTCCACTTTCTCTATTCCATTTCCTATTCTATATGTTGGATAAAAGCATATGCGGTTGTGCGTCGCGTGGCGTGACATCATCTTGCACGCGTGTATTTCATCCAATGATGGAATAAGAGTGGAATAGGAAAAATGGAATAGGAGATTTCATCCCGAATTTTACAACTAACAACAAAGATCAAACTTGTAAAGCCTATAAAATTATAAATTTATACATATCTAAAATATATACATATTTAAATTTATACAGATCTAATTGATCAGTAGAATCAGTGCACAAACGTTGGACAAATCACGAACCCGCATATGTCACTAATTTTCCGGTAATGGGTCATTTAGATATTCTATACAATACACTCACAAATGTCAAATTCAGAAGCACCAAAATGACAAAACCATATGAACAAAGATCACCACGTGGGACAGAACATCACTTATTAAGTAGAACTCCACTTATTAAGGGACAAAGACTATCATGGAGGGAGACTCGAAAACTTCCATAAAGGAAGAGAACAAACATCTGATTGAAAAGAAACAAGACAAACAATGTTGTTTCCCCCATTTTCTTAGGTAGGAAGAAGAAAAAGAATAAGGCGGTAGGGTTTTGCTAAAAAGAGTTTTTTTTTTTCTTTCTAAATTGTGCAATGTTTCTAATTGTTTTTTTTTTTTCTTGAAATGAGTTTCTAATTGTTTTAATCACTCAAGAAATTCTAAAAATTATCATATACTCGTAAAAAATTGAGATAATTAATACCCAAAATCTCGGATGGTAGGATTTTCAAACCAATTGGTACTATTTCCAAAATATTTTCCTTGTCTCCAGAAAGGAAAACAATTTTAGAAAAATTGATGTATATAAATCAATTATTACTTGAATTAAACAATCATATATACTAATACAAATATAAACCCCATTAACTACAATTAAAAACAAGTAATAATTGGAGATGTCCAAAAATTTGAATTTTCAACTAACCACATCAAATAATATTGAAGCATTTAGCATTAAAAGTAGAATTCAACGTATATCAGGTCATTTTTTTCTCAATAAAGTATTTGAACACATTGATATTCTCCATATATTCCTTAATCATACTTTTCCAACAATAAATCCTCCTAAAAAAGTTATTCCCATGATTTCTATCAAGAGAATGGCTTAAGGTTTTCCTAACTCCCGTACTTCATATATCACTTCATTATAAACAAACAAGAAAAAAGATCTATAGAGAAAATGTTGATCGATATAATAGAGATGGACATAATTTATTGCTTGCAGTTTCATGTCACAATCTAGCAAATAATAAAAGCATCTTTTTTTTTTTTGAGAAATAAAAGCATCTTTTGAATTATTTGTCATCACCACAATTCATGGACAGGGGTAGTAAGTTCATCTGTTCATATATACATCAAAAGTATCAAGGAAAAATCAGGGAAACTAATTCTATTTAGAAAAAAAAAAAAAAACAATAAAGATTGCTTTTTGTTGACATGTCTCAACTCTCAATGATGGGGTTTCTTTTTTTTTAGTAAAAAAAGGTTCGACTCTGTTATTGCAGCTATTCAAACTCCATTCTCGAAATTGCGAGTAATATCCATGATTACTAGGCTTAGTTGGTACAATTCAATGGACTAAATTGATCAGACTTAATAAATATTAATTTCACTTTAATTTTATTTATACAAATTAAAAGAACCGGTGTTTTTTTATTTAAAAAAATGGTTTAATACATACTTCGACAAACAGTTTAAATAGAATATGTGGGAGGTTGAAATTCGGTAGGAACTGCAGCTGGATAAAGGGAATCCAGCATGAAACAATCACTTGGAAGATAACTCATTGTGCGCGGTAGTTGATGATATTAGGGATTTGAGAGCCATTATGCATTTTCACGGTTTATATATACGGGGAAGTTCTTGAGGAGTCGGGTTGTTTCTACGATGACTGATTATGTGGAAATATGAAACATAGGTATAACAAAATTATGTGGGTGTGGGTGGAAATTGAAATGATCTTATTTGTTCGAGTTGCATTAAATGAATAAACTAACAAAATTAAAGGATTTTAATTTGTTGGTGGGTGGTACCAGTCTGCCAATCACTTCCTCTTTTTGTTCATGAAAATGATGGCCTTATTTTTATTAATCATTAATTAGCAATAAGATCAATAGGTCCACGAAATAACTGCGTTAGTACTACTATTAATAACCAATAAAAACTGAATATCTAAGCCTGCTAAAAAAATAATTCCTATATTCATATATGATATATCCCAAGACTATATGTCATTTTTATGAATATAATTGATAATCAACATTTAAAGCGTTCCCAACAATAATATATATGTCTCACATCAGACAGATTTCTTTGTGCAATATGTCCCAATTTATAGCAAAAATCATATTCAAAAAGTGTCTTAATCATCATTAATTATCTGTAATCTGCAATCACGAGTTTAATATAATCCCACTTCAACTAATTTTATATCATATATGAAGGTGATGAACAAGGCCGATCCTGAGGGTAGTCACCGAATTCGACGATGTGGGGTCCCGGTTTTGAGGACCCCAATTTTACACAATATTTTATATATAAGTACATATATTTTATTAAATTATTTTTATAAAGGCCCCAATATATAAAAAAATTACCAAATGAGCCCCTTTTTTCTTTTTCGCCATGGGTCCCTAAAAAGTCGAACGGCCCTGGTGGTGAAACTCGCTTCAAATTAAATCCAGATATTTATGAACTAATTTAGAAATTTAAGAATTATTTTGAAGTTTTGAATATTAAAATTTGGAGGGGCGGCTTATAAAAGATCCAAGCGAATTAGATCATAAAATAAAAAAGGTTTTTCCTTTTTTTTGCAACACAATATCTAAAGACAAAATAATAAATGCGCCGAGGGCATATATGTGTTTAAATACCAACCATTAATTCTCCAGTTACATTGAATACCAAATAATAATTTAATTTGGAAAAGTGGACCAATTTAAAAGGTTGCTTTTATTTTTGCCTGCAAAGAATACCAAATTATATATGTGTCCTCAATATATGTTGGCAAATGGCAGTATGGTCCCTATCCTATCATCACTTTCTATCAACAATAATTAAATCTTGACTTTTATTTGGGATTTCATGCTATAATTTGTGAATTTATAAAGGAAAATTTCAATATTTTATTGCATTATATTTCAAATTAAATTCATTAAATATGTACGTACACACTATAAAAATATACTCATTCGATTCGAGAATAAGCGTCGTTTTGTCGATGTCATGATTAAGGAACGAATGTTTCCCTAAATTACTCCGATACCTATAATTCATCAATAAATAGTTTATCGGGTATTTTAACAAGTTTCTGAATATGTATGGTTTTTGTTCTAAAATGATACTTATTGCGAACTAGAGGGAGTAGATATCTAATACCAACATAAAAATCTATTGTGTATTAAAGCACTACAATTGTTATTAGAAAACTGAATACAATATTGCAGGAGGACAAGACTTGCCCATTATATTGACCAATAATTTATTACTTCAATTAACTAATGTAGAAAATTATCCATTTTTATAATAACAAATTCCAATAATTGTTTAGTAGTAATCAAGAAGATATATAAATAACAAGATTTTCTATCTAATTAAAGATAAGTAATTAGTGTCTCATCACTAGTGTCACATATACATTACTAATTCAAGTCAAGAAAATTAATTATTTATCAGTCAATGTATGTTATTCAAATTGGATCACATATCCATTAGAACAATTATTGAGCTGAAACCAAGTAAACTAGACCTGTTCCTGAGGGAACAATAATTAATTGTAGCTGAAAATAACAGGAAAAAAGTGACAATGCCTCATGAGCAGTAGCAATCTTCAGCTGAGGAATAAATTACCATCTTATCCTTCAACATATCCATTTTTATTTAATTTATTTATTATTGGATAAGAATTAAGAACTAATATCCTTACTATATATACATATATAAAAGATCCCGCATTGAATATGAAAGAGGTGGTAAAATCCATCCCGACCGAGGTTTGGGTCCGATTGGATTGTAGTTTTTCAGGCCCCAAAAAGGGGGCATATTTTTCGCCCGATTGGCGATGGTCGGACTTGGCCCGACCAAGAAATATTTGTGCATGCATTTCATATATGAGTTAGGGTGGACCAAGTCTTCCCACATATGCCCAACTCGCCCGACCCGATCCGACCCATAAATCTCAAAAACCCGATTTCTGGACCGGACTGTCTCGACCCATTGTCACCTCTAGTGAGATCTTTTTCCCATTACACAAATGGCATTTAATATGAGATAGGCTAATTATTTTATTTTAATATTATAGTCTATATATGATTTGGTATAAATTGAATAAATAACATTTTTAAGTGCATTTGTTTTGTTTGGTAGTGATGAAATTCTCCACGTTACTTGGAAGAGTCCCTACAATCTCCCCAGTCATTAATTCAATCTCATACTACAATTTATGTCAAAATTCAAATTTCACCCCATTATTGAAATTATTGACAAGAAATAATGTGGGCATGAGAACACAAAAGAATCAATTTTTTAACGAATAAAAAAAATTGCAGTAAAAAAAAAAGTATATTGTTATCTTAGGCATTAAATGGATCATTTATGAAGCCAGGCTGTTTGGGAAATGGACAAGAGTGAAATATCAACCACATTTTTGGTTTAGCAAAGATAGATCTCAACCGTTGTTATTTTCAAAGTCAGGGAACTGTAGTCATTAAGTTTGATGTATGATTGAATCACATGGCTGTCAATTCTTCATTCTGGCCTTGCCCATTTCACCAAATTCATTAGGAAGCTTTTTTTTTTTTTTTTTTTCTCATGTACCCACACGATTAGTTCTTAAAATGACCGATCTCGGAATTGTCCCCATATAAAACGCACAAAAATGCACAGCTTTTGGTCTCTAATATCATCAACTACCGCACAACGATGAGTTATCTCCAAGTAATTGTTTCATATTGCTTTCGAACCATTGACCTCTCTAAAGAGTCCTCACCTTGACCACATTAGGAAGATACTTTTGTTATTTCATCATATGGCTGAAAAATTATTTACGCATAAATACATAAGGAGTAGACGTAATATAATATCTTGAAATATAATTGATGCGGGGTAAAATCATAATCCATTTTTAATTATATGTTATTTAGTTAATTCAGCTTTTAATTAATTATTAGCACACAAAGATAATTGATTGGATCAAGTCCTTAAAAAGAGACCACGAGGGCAATTTATTGAACTATGCCCTTTAAGCCCAATTTATTGCATTTGACCCATGAGACATGATGACTTAAGCATCGAAGAGACTTTTCTATTACAATCGGAAAGGACCTTATAAGCTAGTCTATTCGTGTTTGTAGACTGATTCTCCACACGTAATTATTCTTCTAATTCATATCGATTTTTTGTAGGAGTGAGCCGACCGCATCTATCAGAACATCAATAATAATATAATATTAAAAGATTTTGCTATAAAATCACACCCCACTTACCTAATAAAACCCTACATGATGACTTCAATATTACAAATTATTGCTTACCAAAATACAAACAATTTTCTTTTTAGGGCAAGGGGATGCTACTTAATTGGGCACAACTCAATTCTCTTGTGATTTTATATGTATCTCATTATAACATATACGTGTATTTTTTTTTCAAAAAAAAAAAAAAAAAAATTGAACACATTACAAAATCACAAAAGAAATTAGGTGGTACCCAACTGCATAGCATCTAATTGGCCTTTTTGTTGACAGCAAAATACAAAGTACAAACAATTTTAATATCTCAATTCTCTCAAAATATTTCCCCAATTTATCAAAGCATAACCAGACATAGGCTTTTGGTTAACCTATTTCTCATCCCTAAAAGTAATAAATAAGGCTCCTTGTGAAATCACAATTCGCCGCATTTACAGATGCACTAGTAATATAATTGAATTTTCTCAGCTTTCAATGGCTCTAAATGAAAATGAAAATAAAAATAAAGAACATCTGCGAATAATATAAATTTGTACCCACCAAAAAGTAAGTATAAATGTAAAAAACGTTTCTTTCAACGTCTAACAAATATGTTTGATTTAATTTTCATAAAAGCGTGTTCATTTTCGAAGAATAAAAAAAGAATATTATTATGGAGAATAATATTCTTATTCCCTTACAACATTTCCAATAATTGAATTTTCATTTTCTTAAATCCTTTTCTCATTTTCAACACACCCAAAATAGCATCGGTGTTTCTTCCCAAGTTCCCTTTATGAATTCAGTAAGTAAAAAAGGTTATAAACATCAATTTATGTTTCATTTAATCATAATATGAGGGATAAGACTGAAGAGTGCTTTAAATTTATGTTCTGGACTTTTACAACCAACAAATACGCGATTTTCCAACTTTTTCACCAGACACTATTAACTTAATATTCTAAACTTCTGATTCTATTTTTAAACACTGTCAATTTATGATTTTTAACTACTTTTAATACAATAGATTATTTTTTATAAAAACAAAAATGTTTGCAAACACTCCCTTTATCTATTCCTGGACTTAACCTAGTGACCTCCGGTTTTGCACTCTACTTCATGTCTAATTTTTTCATAAAATTTTATAATGCAAAATCAAGTTTGTTTAGTCAAAACCTAAAAATAGATTAATTGTTCAACCTAAGCCTTTCTTCGTTATTATAATAGTATTGTAGGTAAATATTATGGACTAATTAAGTTGGAACTGACTTGATCCCATGAAAATCTCTTGTAGTTGTTGACTATGTGAAAATAAACATATTTTCTGCTTAAAATGTTACAATCTTGTTATTATCATCACTCACCTTTTAATTCATACATGATACATGACAAACGTTATAGGGCATTAAACTAGACTGTAATTGTCCACTAATTTGATAATTGTATACCAACAAAAGTTATGAACCTTCATCACACATTGACCCCTCTAATCGAATCAAGCTAGCCCATACTTAAATCGGGATCAATACTTAAAAACTTATTTGAGTTTGGTTTGTTAACGCAATGAACTTGAAAAAAGTTTTCTTTCAATAAAATATATAATTTGGCTCGAACTCGACTCGAGTTGCATAAAAATAAACATAACATGCATAAAAATATCGCTTCTCGGTACCGATTCGTACGCCGACTTGAAAGCTCGTTCAAGCTCAACTCGGTTAATAATCAAACTCAAACACAATTTTAAAGCTCGATAAAAATTCAAACAAGTTTGAACAGCAGGATAATGAATTAGAAAATATTCGGGCATTACAGGCAGCAGAAATATTTAAAAAATCATTAAAATTTAAGCTGCAAAGCGGATCCCGACATAGTCAATTTCTGCACGTTAAGAGTAGGCTTCTGCAAATTTGTATTTTAACAGATCCTTAGTACTGTGCATTTCCAAGCTATAACTGCGTATAATAATTATACGCATAAGTTTATACATAAAAAGCATAGAACATAACATACATGTAAAAGTGAGTTTCTGCCGGCGGGGGTGGAAGATGCCGAAGGGGAACTGGTGAGGAAGATGAAACTTAGAGGTTTGCCCTATTTATACTGAAACCCTTATTTTCTAAATCTATAAGTGGGCTTTTTAATTATTCAATTGGGCTTTTATATTTCAAACCCAATGGATTTCCACCCTACAATAGTGAGAGGCTGGGATCTTTATTAGGGAGTGTTTAGAGTCTATTGGGCGAGCTTGATTCAAGATTTTGATCAATTTCGAAATTTGGCATGGGCCTCTGGGCCTGTATGGCTAGATGATTTGATTTCTTGGTCAAATTGATTTCTGATTTGATTTGAGCTGTGCACATTTGATAAAGTGGAGTAAACTATAAGGAAGTGCTTTGCTGATTTAGATGTCCAATATATAGAGTGAACTTAGACTAATAACCTACTTTCTACTTGAACCCGACACAAATTCCTTTTTTTTTTTTTTTTTGATCATAACAAAACCTTAGGGTGCATTTGGATGGGGGGATTTGGGGGAGGATTTGGGAGGAGGGATTTGAAATACTTAGCTAAATCCACACACCTGTTTGGCATATAAATCTAAATCAATGGATTTCAAATCCTCTTTAACTTTTAGTTCGTTTTCAAATGATTTCAAATCACAAAACCTACCATTTGAAATCCATTCTTTTTTTTTCCCTTTATACTCACTTGCATTTTCACACACATTGCACATATTTACACACACCACACACATTTACACACACTGCACACACTACACACATTTACACACACTACACACACTACACACATTATTTACACACACTACACACAAAATAATAAGATTATATCTTTTATTTTTATTTATTTCATATCAATTAAGAAAATAAATAGAGCTTCTAATTTTTTTTTTATCAAAACTTACGATGGATTTGAAATCCTTACACAAATCTACATCATCCAAACAAGCGGTTGATTTCAAATCCAATGACTTTGAAATCCATTCATTTGAAATTCCTTGGGATTTCAAATCCCTCCATCCAAATGGGTCCTTAAGGTTATGTATGGAATTGTTTCCAAACCCAAATTTTCAATTTCCAATTATTCCAGAAAATGAATTTATGTTTGTTTAAGAAATTTACAATAGAAATAAAGTCATTTTCAGTTTTCATTTTTTTATGGAAAGATTCTTTTGAAAATACAATCAAACAAGTTTTCACCAAAATCACGCAAATCTATATGAAAATACACTACAATCACGCAAAATGATGTCAAAAATACACTACAATCACGCAAATCTATGTCAAAAATACTATAACCAAACTTATTTTCATTTCTAAACAGAAATTTAGACAACAAACCAAACATATTCTCAATTCTCACACGAAAACCAATAAAGTTTGAAAATTCATTTTCCAACACTATAAATTGGAAATTGGACTCCATACATCCCCTAAGGTCTTGTATGATTATGTTTCCATAGTCCATTTCTAATTTATAGTGTTGGAAAATGAATTTTGAGAATTTATTAATTTTTGTGTGAAAATTAGAATTATGTTTGGATGAATGAATGGGAATGAGTTTTATGTAAGTTTGGAAATGAGATTATGTTTCGTTGAGTAGTTTTGAAGTATTATTTTATGTATATAATAATTTAAAAATTTGATAGTGGTTGAATATTTTAAATTGAATATATAATATTATATTTATAAGATTGTAGATAGTGAGTCCCATTAGATAGATAAAACTAAAAAATAATAATATTTTTAAGTAGATATAGTTGGTAATAGTGGATTCCAAATGTGTAATCGGATGAAAAGATAAGAACAATGATTGATAAGTGATGTAAGTTAATGTATAAGGTTGTGAATTGAAATTA
Source organism: Rehmannia glutinosa (assembly GCA_016081115.2). Classification (NCBI taxonomy): domain Eukaryota; kingdom Viridiplantae; phylum Streptophyta; class Magnoliopsida; order Lamiales; family Orobanchaceae; genus Rehmannia; species Rehmannia glutinosa. The sequence continues at coordinate 4,155 of JABTTQ020001663.1, read as the reverse complement.
TAGGTTTGAGATGTTCTTTTACGTAAAAATGGAAAATGAGAATAGTGATTTCTAAAATTTATAAATAAACATAATTCCATCTTTATGAGTAATGAAAATTGGAAATGAACTTTGGAAACATGGACAAACAAGGCCTGTAATATGTCTAAAGAACCAAACATTATTTTCTTAAATGGACAATGACTCTGCTGATGCTATGTGAGTGGGACAACATATACTCAAATATTTCACTGTTTGAATGATAATTAAAAGAAAAGGAAAAACGAAAAAGGGAAAAGAAAAAAAAAAGTAAGTAAAGAAAGACAAACAAAGAAAGTGGGTATCTTGCTGGTCCAACTCATTAGGCTCCCGCTCACATCATTATGTACAAATTACAATCCACAATGCCCACTTTTATTATACTAACGGCATGATTGGTATGTGGTAAAAATGGAATAAGTTTCATTCTTATTCACACGCTAAGATCTTTAAGAATGAGAATCTTCATTCCTTTTAATCTCTATTCCCAAAAGTAAAGGAATGACCATTTTTCCTCTTCTCCACGGGTTTAGCTATTCTCAATCATCGAAATGACTCAAATTTTATTTTTAATAAAATTATCTTTATATAAATGACTAAAAATGTTGGACATAATCTATATTTTCGAAAAGTAGTATTATATATAAAAAAAATATTTATAATTTAAATATGAGTTATATTTTAATATTTTAATAAATTATAGTCAATTTCTATCAATATTCAATAGCTAAATCAAAATTTTGATATAGAATTCTTTTGTTGATTTTCTATATTTTCTTATAAAAAAAAAATAGAGATAATTACAAAAATACCCATGAGGTTTGCAATAATTACATAAAAACCCATAAATTTTTTAAAATTTAAAAAAAACCCTTGAGGTTTGATTCTGTCTTACATTTTCTCCCTTCATAAGCAAAAAAATATCAAAACTCCCCTGATATTTATAAAAATACTATAGTTTACTCCCTTAAATTTAAAACATAATCAAAACTGATGGTTTTTTTTTTGTAATTTTAAAACACCTCTCGGATTTTTTTCTAATCGCAAATCTCGGGGGTGTTTTTGTAATTATCCCTAAAAATATTATATAAAATATTTGTGATATCATAGATATAAATCTATATATATATATATATATTATTTAGCACACATTAAAATAATCTTATATCAATTTATGAATAACATATTTAATAAAAATTCATTTAAGAAAATTTGATATTTTAAAATTATTTTTCTCAATTACTATCATTCATTTATAATTAACAATCAAGATATTTACATCAAGTAAAAAATCGCCATCCATTCATTTCTTCATTCTTTGTACATACCAATCATATGAATAGTAATACTACATCATTTCATTCCTAATGTTATTCCATTCCTAAATTCATTCCATTCCAACATAATTTCATTCATTCATACCAATCATGTTGTAAGTCCATGAGGTTCATCATCCCAAATACAAGCTCATTCCTTATTCATTTGTAGGTGAATTCAACTAATTTTATTGAATTACTTTCATATGCTCTGAATTTCTCTTATATAGTCGATGACTTAAACATTGGAGGGGTTGCCTCCCTTAGACAACCCCAATACTCCCTAACTTTGTTATGTGTGTTGTCGGCTAGTTTTCACTCAGAGATTTTTTTGACTTTGGAAGCAGTGGCGAAACGCAGGAATTTAGAGTGGGGGTGGAACAATAGTTGAGGAGAATACAACACATTTATGAATAATTTTGGAGGGCGAATACTAATTTTTCCTTATAAATAATTTTAATATTTAAAATTATACATAGTAAAAAACATTTTTGATTTTTTTTTTTTTGGGGGAGGGGGCAAGTGCCCTCCTCATGTGTACGCCCCTGTTTGGAGGCTCAACTCCCGGCTGAAACGCGGGCTTGGATTGTAAACTATTGACTAATTATCTATTTGGAGTGATGTGCACTTTACAGTAACATCAACGGTAAATTTTGCTTATTTGGATAATCTCATGGTAAAATGTGTTCCATTCCTGAAAATATTTACTATTGAGTCGAACCTAAAGTTAAAAACATTTTATGTTTCATGTTTTTTTTTCCAGTTTTATATGTTAAAGATTGGCAAGCGACAAAAAAGAAGTAAAAAAATAATGTATTAAATATAATCAAAGACATCTCCTTTTCACACTTTGCAAGTCGAGTGCAGGGACCATGCAAGAATATTGGCCTTTCGAGTTCTCAACAAACACATGCACCTCAACAAAAACTAAATCAATTGGGAAAAAGATAATTATTGATTAGTTGAGGGGTTTTTGATTCGTAACTACTAACATCTTTTTGTATTAACTGAAAATATTCTCTAAAATCTTGTGGTGTTCGCATTATGTCAATCCCAATGCTATTATTAATATACTTACAGCTTATACTATGAAAATATAGTGTTGTGACGCCTGCAAGCGCTATGCCCTAAACCGATCAAATTTTGCTAAAATCGCCAAAGGAAATTGTTCACGCCAAAAATCGGGCTAGCCGCCAGGCGGGCTAGATGAGAAAAAATCAACCAAAACTGGTAAAAATTAAAAAAAAACAAAAAATAATAATATTATTTCTAAGTGTCTCCTAGGCACCCTGGTCTTTGGTGTTGAAACCTTGGTTTTATAGTATGCAGATACGATTTCTAATCTTGGAAAATATACAATAATAATATAAACAAGATAGCTTTTTGTTGTTTATAAAAACATGCTAGGAATATTTAGAAATAATATTTTCTCACTATTCTTCTCCCCATATTCCCTTTAATGGGTGGATGGGGAAAATAATTTCTTATTTTGTTTTTATTTATTTTATTGTTTAGTTCTTATTTTGTCTCCATTTGTTGGAGTACTTCGGCCACCCTTTAATAAGTGGAAGTTTTTGTCTTAGTGGTTCGTGTTTTATGTTGTTTGATTTTCTTTATTCAAATCAATTGTCCTTGCTGTGGGCGTAGTTATTATCAAAAAATTAGTGACAAATGTGGTACATAATTTGCCCAGTACTATTATGATTTTGTAATTTTATTGATCTTTGTAATCATTTATAAAGTTTTCTCCAGAATCAAATTGATTATTAACTCTCAAAATGACAGCAATAAAGTCGTGTTACCGAATTGTGTTTATGTAAGTTAATCCTAAAAAAAAAATGAAACACGACAATGTAGTAGGTGAATGACAAATTTCCAAATTATGGATGCGATATCTTTGGTAAGTTAAAAAAATATTGTTATGTCATTGTTGTGACTCTTGTGAGTCCTAATGCCAATGATGCCTAGTTGTCTAGTCTATGCTATAGTCCTTTAATTTTATTAATTCGGTTTTTAAATGTTTGGTTAAGTTGAACGTTTTCAATATTACGACGTTACTTATTATATTTTACATATTGTATTTGAATATTTAACTATTAAGATAGCATACATACTACAAATGAATCGAGTTGAGCCAAAAAAATAATGTTCAAACTTATTTAATTTTTTATCGAGCTTTAATAACTGTGTTTGAGCTTAATTGATTTGATTATTAATCGAGTCGAGTTTGAACGAGTTTTAATCGAGTCGAACACGAATTGAGCTTGATATTTTTCATATATTACGTTAATTTTTTACTAATTCAGTCAAGTTCGAGCCAATCTTTATATTTTATTGAACGAAAACTGTGTTCATGATTGGTTTGTTATGTTAACTAACCGAGCTCAAACAAGTTTTTAATGACCGATCTCAAGTCGTGTATCAAGTAGCTTGGCTCGGTTTCCGCCCATAAGGTAGCATGCATGAAAACCTAAAAGTGTTTTTTTTTTTCCTTTTTTCAAAAAATGATTACAAATAAGTTTGAGTTTCTTTATTTTTGATATAGTTATAAGTGCATTTTTCATTTGGAGTTCATAGATATTCAATAAAATTGATGCTCTGAATTGTGTTTGTGGCTGTTATAGACCACTATATACTTGGACCATCTGATTATTACCTGACCCACCAAAATCAATATCCCCACCATATTAAAGGTATGTGTCCAAAGAAAATAAAAGTTGAAAAATTATTAGCTGAATTCTATTAGTTAGTCCTACAACGCAAAATACTTAGCTACATACTAATGAAATATTTTAAAATAAATAATAGAATTGTGAAATAT
>JABTTQ020001662.1:0-50000 GCA_016081115.2 Rehmannia glutinosa | reverse complement strand
AATTAAGACCATTTTATAAGATGTAAAACAACTTACAACTATAAGATGTACTAATAAGATATTGACTGAAAATATCCAATGATCCTTGACCCAAGAGTCAAGTGAGGAGTAGAATCTTGGCCTCTCTTTTTTAGAGGTCGAGGTTCGAACTCCCGAAGAATAATTGTAGAATAATTAATATTAAGGAGATTCAAGCAGCAATGTATGAGGCTGAAACTCGGTGGGAATCTGGAAAGTTCCTAACGGGAACTAGGGCTATTTCCAAAAAAAAAGAAAAAATTTGACTGAAAACTAGTTACTTACCCATTTTAATATAGTACATAAAAGTTGGGTGCAACTTGCCATATTGGCCTATACTAGGGCCCTTTGCCAGCATGTTCTTCTCTTAACACAAGAAATCATGTGGGCTCAACAAGTCCCAATTAACTGAACTATCTCTATAATAATCAATTTGTTTCGGATCCAAAATTCTTGAAATGACTAAATAACTATGACTAAATTCCATTGTTAATTAATTTTTAATTTTATTTATACATAAAAGTAATAATAACTTTATTTAAAAAAATTATTAGTTATTATGATATGCTTGGAATTCTCACATAGTTAATAACACTAAAAATCTAGAAAGATTCTAGATTTTTAGTGTTATTAACTATGTGAGAATTCCAAGCATATCATAATAATTCTAGATTTTTAGTGTTATTAACTATGTGAGAATTCCAAGCATATCATAATAACTAATAATTTTTACCAAATGGTCTTGGTGATTGGTAACTTTTACCAAACAATGTAAACCAGTCAATGACCACGTCGGAAGGAAATAATTCAAGCCTATCCACATTCCTCAAAAATAATACGGACATCGTTACAGTTATTAACATTAAATAAACCATGATTAAGCCAGATTTATATGTGAACTCTTAGACCATCTTCAATACTTTGCACTATTTAAGTACATGTTGTGTATTAGTGTATAATATGCACTTCATCTCCATTAATTTGCACCAAGTTTTGCATTAAAATAAAATATTCCATAATATTCAATTTGAATGTATATTTTAATACATTAAATCATTAATTTAAAACAAAAAAGAAAGAAAAATTTAAGGCGACTACAATAAAATCGCTATTTCTAGTGCAAAAAATTGTTCACATCTTTAAAGTGTCACGGACTTTAGTGCAAGATATGGATCGAGTTTTTCTTTCCAAATTGAAGATATATCACTATCTTGGAGACACTCTTAATAAATGAAATTGGAAGAAACGAATATGTTTGGGGCTTTATTTTCGTTTTCTCATAACATATATTTTCATTCTATTAATATATATATATATATATATTATTCTTTGAGAAAATAAATTTTCATTATATTAGAATATTTAGTAGTTATTATTTAAACAAATAATTATTTATTTTGTTAATGATTAACTGTAGTAAAATATTGTTAACTACAAATATTATTGACATGATATTTAATTATTAAAATAGAGTAAGTCCCATGTGAGACTAATATAATCTATTTTACAAATCAAAACAACTTTGGTTCAAATTCAAATTGGTTATTTAATATGGGTTATTTAGGATCCGTCTCACGAAATTAAATACGTTATTCTAATTCTTTCGCCAAACAAAGGGTTTCCGCAAAAATGCTATAAAACGACGGCCCCAACACGCTTTACTTTCCAGTCCACAGAGAGAGACGGGCCAGAATTTGTGAACTCTCTTCCATCTCAGAAAAAAAAAATTCCATCATTTCATTTCTAACCCTCATTCACAAAACCTAAGCCTAATGGCCGTGTCTAGCTTCGCAAGGGCATTCCCGTCCTTTGAGTGCCGCTCAGATCCCGACTTCTCCCGCCCGGAGATTCCCTCAGCTGGATGCGCCGGAAAGTCGAAGCCGGCGATCCTCGGCGGCGGCGCGGCGGCGCACGGCTTGTCTTCCCTTATTATGAGGTTTCCGCCGAATTTCGTGAGGCAGCTGAGCAATAAGGCCCGGAGAAACTGCAGCAATATTGGCGTGGCTCAGGTGGTGGCGGCTTCGTGGTCGAACAACCAAGGCGCCTCGGGTTTCACACCGGCGGCTAAGGCTGTCGATGCGGCGGCGGCTGCTGCAATCGCGCCGGTTGAGGTTGAGACCGGTGTTGAAAAACCTGTTGTCGCTGCGGCTGAGGATCCGAGTTGTAATGGCGAAAATGTACAGCTTGAGGGTTCGCCACAATTTAAATACGCTTCATTTTTGAATTCTGACGGCAGCGTAGCAATTCATGCTGGTAAGTTTGTGATTAATCGAAATGACATCTGATTTTTCTGTTACCATACGTGTTCCATTCTGTATGGATTTCCGACTTTTATTTCGTTTGTTTACTTTTTTTTTTTAAATGTGGGGTTTCGTTGAAGGGAGAATGATTTAGAGGTTGTCATAGTTTTAATGAAGTGAGCTCTTCTGAGATCGAGAAAATCACAATTTGTACGCCTGAGATATTAACGTAAATAATATAATCGTCAATCAATATATCTGTATATAAGTAATACCATAAATCCATACCTCCCAAACTTGGAATAGAAATTATTGATTTTGAGTGCTTTAGACATTTTGACCTAGCTTTTACATGCCTGTTAAGAAAGCATTTTTACGAGCCCCCACAACTGGTTACAAGCCATTACTTCACTTACTCCTGAGTGAAATACGAGATACTCATATGCTTCAGAACATTTGCTTTCCAGTGTTGGTTCTCTCTGTCATGCTAATTGCTCATTTTGTACACCAGTTTGAGAAGTCTCTGACATTTGCATTTGCCCAGCATTACACCTTCAAAAATGGCTTCTCTTTCTTACTTATATGTGGGAATTCATTGGTTTGCCTAGGTGAAAGATTGGGTAGAGGCATTGTCACTGATGCAATAACTACTCCAGTAGTTAATACATCTGCTTATTTCTTCAAGAAAACTGCCGACCTCATTGATTTTAAGGTACGTTCATCTATTTCATGGTAAGTGCCACCAGAATATGGTCGTAGTTTTTATTACATAATATTATTGATTGGGAACAGCAATAAACCGAAGACGCATCGAAGGTTATACATAATGTAACCCTGAAAGTGTACCCACTTCCACAACTACATTTACTTGCCACAAATCTAGCATAGCTAAGTAGAATTCAGACTAGCAACTCAACATTTTTTTCCTGATGGGAATTATAATGACCTAAAGACCAAATATACTTGTTTTAATTAAAAACTAGTTTATTTCAAGTCAATCCTGTGGCTAGCCAAGAATTATTTATGTTCTCCCTGTACTTATTCTAAGCCTAGCTAGGTTAGCCCTTGTTTAAACTCTGAACCCGCATCATTGTCTGCCAAACAAATCCTTTTGTCTGAGAAACATAAACTTACCAGTCCCTTGGAACACTTTATGCCACCATGTAAACTGATCTGGATGAGAAAAAATCATGATTGCATTGTCCTTTCTCAGGAAAAAAGACGTGCAAGTTTCGAATATGGACGCTATGGAAATTACACTACTGTTGTTGCAGAGGAGAAGATAAGGTCAGTTTGATGTTCCAACTTCTTTTCCTTTTGTACGATACATTTGGCAATAATGCACGAGTAGATAACAAGTGGCCCTTTTCTGTCTCTTGAAATTGTACCAGTGCTCTTGAAGGGGCTGAATCAACAATTTTGATGGCATCTGGAATGTGTGCTAGCACTGTCATGCTGTTGGCACTTGTCCCTGCTGGTGGGCATTTAGTGACTACCACTGACTGCTATAGGAAGACTCGGATATTCATCGAGACTTTTCTTCCCAAAATGGGTATCACTGTATGATCTCTCTGACCCAATCATTTGAATTCTTTGGTTTCTGTTGGGGAAGCATTGAAATACATTGCACTCATGGAAAAAACGAAGTCCGGAAAAAATGTTGTCACTCTATTAGCATCATGGCAATAATGAATTAGGGGCGCATTTTTGGAATTTTGTCATCATCTATATACATGAATGAAATAGATAATTAAGTTACGCTAAAATAGACCGTAAGGAAAAGAAAGAAAACAAGATAAAGTGGATAAGAAAGCATACTTTCCTCATTCTATATGTGCGCTATTAACATTTTTGCACCAAGTTGGGACCTAAGAGAACTGATGGTCTTCCTTTCCGTGATAATGAAATGCAGGCCACTGTCATTGACCCTGCAGATATTGAAGGTCTGGAGTCTGCTTTAGAGAAGAACAATGTCAGTGTTGATGGAAATTGTCTTTATGCATTCTCATTTGACTATAATTTACTTTTTCATTAGAGTGCTTACTGAACAAAAGTATATAACCTTCTTTTTCAGGTCACTCTTTTCTTTACAGAGTCTCCAACAAATCCCTTCTTGAGATGTGTTGACATCGAGCGGGTCTCGAAGCTGTGCCATGACAAAGGAGCCTTAGTGTGCATAGATGGCACATTTGCAACTCCTCTTAACCAGAAGGCCCTGGCTCTTGGCGCTGATCTTGTTGTACACTCTGCAACGAAATACATTGGGGGCCACAATGATGTATGATGGGTTTCACACAGTCACACACTTACATTTTTATACACATTAATAATTTCAAAATTCCTAGAATTACATATCTTTTTATTAAACCAGCACATTTTCCATACAGGTTCTAGGAGGATCTATCAGTGGCCCTGAGAAGTTAATTTCTGTTGTTCGTAACTTGCATCATGTTCTGGGCGGTGCTCTTAATCCTGTGAGTTATTTAGATCAAAAAATTGTCTTGGCTTCATAATCTTGTCCTACTGAATTGGCGTGCAAACATTTTGAGCACTAATCCTTGTTATTGCATTGTCAAGCATTTTCACGTGTTGCTGTTTGAGCTTGTATCACAAGTAATCATGGTTAACTTTGCCCTTGTTGTTCAGAATGCCGCATATTCTTTAATCAGAGGCATGAAGACGCTGCATCTTCGTGTACAGCAACAAAACTCAACAGCACAAAGGATGGCCGAGATTTTAGAGGCACATCCCAAGGTATTCACTGGCTTAACTTATTCTATGTTTGTAGAAGCTCACATAAATCCTTTGCGTTTTGCTTTTGTCAATATCCTAAAAACTAAGAAAATGCCTAATGAATGGAGAAAAAGTATATTGATACATCATACATATATATAAAAACAAAGGGGATATACAAAATTGTGCAAATTACGGGGAATTAAATTAATAAGTCATACAATGAAACTATGAGAAAGAGTTATAGAAGCAAGAATAAGAAATGAAACTAGTATATTAGATAATCAATTTGGCTTCATGCCGGAAGATCCACAATTGAAGCTATACACTTAATTAGACGACTATGTGAACAATATAACGAGAAAAACAAGATTTACATATGGTTTTTGTTGATCTTGAAAAGGCATACGATAGAGTCAACCGAGATATAATGTGGCGCGTATTGGAAAAAGAAGAATAAAAATAGCTTACATAGATGTCATAAAAGATATGTATGATGATATAACAACATGTATCGGGACACCAACAGGAATATCTAGCGAATTCCCAAACACTATAGGTTTGCATCGAGGATCCGCTCTAAGCCCTTACCTTTTATCCTAATAATTGATGAAATCACTAAACACTTACAAAAATCAATCCTGAATGTATGTTATTTGCGGACGATATAGTTTTAATTGATGAAACAAGAGAAGGAGTAAAAATGCAAAATTAGAAGTTTGGAGAGAAGCACTCGAATCAAGTGGTTTTACTATAAGTAGGGCTAAAAACAGAATACATGGAATGCCACTTTAGTAAAAACAACGAAACAATGAGACGAAGGTTAAAATTGATGGACATGAAGTGAGTATAACAAAGAGTTTTAAATACTTAGGATCTATAATTGAAGAGAACGGAGAAATCAATAAAGATGTCACACATAGGATCCGGGCGGGTTGGAATAAATGGAGGAGTGCATCTTCTATCCTTTGTGACCATAAAATACCATTAAAATTGAAAGAAAAATTTTATAAAACGGCCATAAGGCCCGCAATGCTTTATGGTGCGAGAATGTTGGGCGACTAAATATGAACACGAACAAAAAATGAGGGTAGCGAGAGATGAGAATGCTAAGATGGATGTATGGACACACTAGATTAGATAGAATAAGAAATGAACACATTAGAAACAAAATGAGAGTAGCACCAATAGATGAGAAAATTAGAGAAACACGATTAAGATGGTTTGGACATGTTTATAGGAGACCTTTAGATACACCCGTGCGACCGTGCGGCGCTTAGAAGGTAGAGAATCACTCACACAAACCAAAAGAGGTAGAGGTAGGTCTAAAAAGACTTGGAAAGAAGCTATTAAACAAGATATGTTATACCTAGAAATAAATGAAAATATGGCTTATGACCGTAAACGATGACGCGATATGATCTCAGATCGCCGACTCCACGTAGTGGGATTAAGACTTAGTTTGTTGTTGTTGTAATCGTGTTTGTATCATTTTCTTGTCCCAAATATGTTACAGTGAGGAAATCCTAGAGGTTATTTCTTGAACTTCTGTTTCCTGTATGCCCTCTGAGGCTACTATAGATCTGTGTACTTGTTATGTAACATGTCCATGAACTAGTGGTAATGCAAAAATTTGCAGAGTATTTTCTTTGCTTCTTTGCTATTTTTTTTTCTTTTTCTGTGGTACAATAATGAGTAATGTTTGAGAGATATATGGATCGTAGATTAGGCGCGTTTATTATCCAGGCCTGGCTAGTCATCCAGAACACGAACTTGCTAAGAAGCAAATGAACGGTTTTGGTGGAGTGGTTAGTTTTGAGGTCAGTATTTAAAAACTTCTCCATTTCACGTTTCTTGCTTGAAGCAATTATTTCCCAAAGTTCATCATGAATGCATTTCAATTACAGGTTGATGGAGACCTGCATATCACTGCAAAATTTGTCGACGCACTGAAAATCCCATACATAGCCCCTTCATTCGGAGGCGTTGAAAGCATTGTCGATCAACCAGCCATCATGTCTTATTGGTGGGTCTCCTTTTTGCTAGACTATTTTCGTTGGATATTTCTCACTGTTGGCGACGATGCTAACTTTTGCTGTTTTTTATGGTTCGAAAACAGGGATCTTTCCCAGTCGGACAGGGCCACGTACGGTATATTGGACAACTTGGTTCGGTACAGCTTTGGAGTGGAGGACTTTGAAGACTTGAAATCTGATATTCTTCAGGCTCTGGAGGCCATATAGGCCGTCTGATCTGCTGCTGCTTAATTGTTTCCTTACAACTTTTATTTACTGCACTTTGATTAATGTTTGAATGCCAAACTATTGACTGAAGGATCATCAAATGGAATGATCTATCAGATGGATGTGCTATTGTTTGTTCCTTTGTTGTTTTGTTTTCTTGAGCATGGACCAAAAAAATTTGAAATTCTAATCTCAACATGCATGATTTTAGCCTTGGGAACATAGAAAAGTTTGGCGACACTATCAAGAGATTTAAAATCAAATATGCCCTTAAAATTTCAGAGCAATAAGTTGAGAAGAGACGTAGAAGGCACGTTGAATTGATTAATTGAATGTAGGGTACGCAATGAATCAAATTTCTTCGTGAGTGGTATTTGGAGAGCTTGAGCATGAAAAGCTCGTTCGAGTTCGTTTATGAGACTTGTTAAAATAAATGAACCAAATTGAAACTTAGAAATATTCGGTTGGTTTGTAAGCACGTGAGTTTGCTCATTAGTAAATTCATATAAATTAAAATAAAATTTAAATAAACTTATTAATAGAACCATATATTTAATAAACATATTATATATTTTAAAAATATATAATTGTATTTTTGTAATAAATTGAAGAATAACTATAATTTATAATTAATATTTAGTAAGCTCGTTTAGGTTCGATTAAGTTCGAAGAATTGTGATCCATCAATATATTCGATTCAAGTTCGAGTTCGACTCGATAGTAAATGAGTCAAATCCAAAAGTTCAATTCCAAACCTAATTGAAATTTGAAAGCATATTCGGAATTCGGTATTAAAAAGTAGGATTTATTTTTTTTTAGATAAAACGCTGCCCAACGCCACTACAGAATATTCTTCCACACATTCTATATAATACATACACGACTCTAAATTTTGGCCAATAATTTCGTTTTCATGGAATCTGCACTTGGAATATGCTAAAGTCCTCTTTGTTTTCTAAGTTTTTGTTTTACCGCCCAGCCTTGTGATCGTCATCGAAATGTGACTAAAATATAATCACTTGGTCAGTTGGTCTTCAATTTGCTAATAAAATTATATAGAGTTACTTACACACGCCACGTCAGTATTTATTGCGTCCGCGTCTTTAATTTGAAACAGTTTTTTTTTTGAAACAGTTAAAATTGATTCTTAATTGCATAGTGGTAAATGTCAAAATATTTTCTTCTATCTAGTTATATTTGTCACACTTTTCCTCATAAGAATAAGATAATCACCCTCTCATACATAATTTAAATTATAGGGATAATTATAAAAAGTGCCATTGAGATTTGATCTAATTAAAAAAAAAAAAAGCAAACTTTCAAAATTACAAAAATACCTCCGGGTTTGATTCGATGTAAAAAAAAGGGGTAAACTGTAATTTCATTTTTTATAAATATGGGAATTTTGAAATATTTTTTCCTTATGAAGAGACAAATATTAGACAAAAATAAAACCTCAAGAGTATTTTTGTAGTTTTGAAAGTTATCGAGTTTTTTTTTTTTTTTTTAAATGCGTCAAACAAACTTCAAGGGTAAGACGGACAAACTTCAAGGGTAATTTTGTAATTAACCATAAAGTATACATAAATACAAAAATTCAGATACTAAGGTTGCGGAAGCTTTAGCCCTGCGCGAAGCCCTCATTCTTGGTCAGCACTCAAATCTCAGCTTAATTGAAATCTTTGACGATGCGACGACCATTATTTTAGCTGTCAACGACGAGGCCATTTTTCCAGTGGCATGTCAATAGAAGAATTTCCAGTTTAAAAGCTTTCATCTCACTTGCAGGCATTTCAAATATGTCTTCGGATAATCTCCCACACTCTTTTGCTTCAATCGTTCTTTGGACGATTTTCAGACCCTTAATGAATCAATGCTTCCTCCCAAAACAAAAGATATTCAGACACATACTTGGAAGTTGGAACAAGAAATAAAATCGTAAAAATTCTGCCCAATGGTAAATATTTAACTTAGTTTAACTTTCACATATTCCCTTTTTATCCTATTTCCAATCAAGGATATTCTTTGTATTTTCTAGGTTTTTTTGTTGTTTTCTTTGTCTTATTTCCTCCCCCACAATTTTTATTTTTTCTTTGATTTCGTCCCCTCCACCAATATCTATTCTGTATGTATATATTATGTATGTATAGGTTAGCCAGCAATTTATATAAATTGTAATATTGTGCCCACATTTTTTCAACTCTATCTTAAGATCAAGATTAGATTCCAAAAGCAAATTCCCTTTTACCTATTTTTCTTACCTTTTTCTGTAATAAATTTCCACGTTTTGTTCTTCATCAATTCCGATTTATTCTCTAAAAATCTCACAAATACAGTTAAAACATTTTTATTTTACCTAGAATTGAAAATTGAAGAACTGTAATTATGAAATTCGGGAAAGAATTTAGGATTCACCTCGAGAAAACCCTACCGGAGTGGAGGGACAAGTTTTTGTGCTACAAGCTGTTGAAGAAGCTGCTCAAGCGTTATCCAGCCTCCGTCGCCGTTAATCTGCCGCCGGACGTACATGCGGCTGCTCCGTTGCCGGCGCTTCAGGAATGGTTCGTGGCGATTCTCTACGAGGAGCTTGAAAAGTTCAACGATTTCTACGTCGAGAAGGAGGAGGACTTTATAATCCGCTTCCAGGTCTGTTTTCCCTTTTTGGAGTTATCGTGTGTGGTAATTTATCTATGTGCCATGTTTTTGTTTTTGCCCTTTTTTTCTTTCCTGAGGTATGTAATTGCTTGTTTGAAATTATAAACTTTGATAAATATTTGTATAAATAATGAACATTGTTCTAATTTGAAGTTGGAGATGAAAAACATTTTGATGTTTTAGTTTATTGTTTCTTGAAAGATTTGATCACTTAAGTATGTTAAAATCAAGGTACATAAGTATATTTAAACTCATCATGAGATGTTTTGTGAGCGAATTCAGAGTAGAAAACTAAGAGCGTTTTATTTATTAACAGAAAATGCATCTTTCTTTTGATGTTTATCAACAGCAATTGACTTATTTTTCTTAGAACCGCACTCAAAAAATAGGGATTTTTTTTCTTCTACATAGTATGTTTTTTGGGTGGCTAAGTGTGTGTGGGGTTAAGGGAGAAGAGATTTAGAATTTACTCATTTTATGAACTTGGATAGCTTCAAGCTCTTCTCCTTTTCAACGTAGAAACCGTTGACTTTTCGGAACCAAGAAATTGAACCTGCAGCACATAAGGCCATCAAGATTCAAGAATGTGTAACATGTTATTTTTGATGATACAAGGAGGTTGGGTAAGATAGGAGCACAACTGATGCTAGGTGAATGAGGAGCCTTATAGAAATGAAACTGAAGAAAGTTTTGTTCGGAATTGTTTTCCTCGTAATATGATGTTGACTGATAGTGGGTAAGAAAAACCTGAATTGTGGTACTTAAAACATGTAAGTGGGGATCAGTCTCTGAAGTTGGATGGGTTTAAAAGAATCTCTTAAGGTATATTCCAATATCCATGGGATTTGTTTATTTGTCTTGATTGGAAGTTGCTAACTGCAACACATGTCTGTAAATGGGCTCCAGATGTGCCAATATAGTTTTAAATTAATGATTACTTTTGAGAATATGCTAATGTCTATGCACAAAACATTTCTCAGATTGAGGGTCTCTAGGAGTTCCTACATCTTTATTAGATGGTAGATCTTATTTTGAAAATAAGTTTAAGTGTTTGGACAAAAAAAGATGATAGAGCTTTTAACATGTTAGTAATGATAGTTTTGTAATGAAAAATGGCCAAAACTAAAGGAGATTGTCTAAATAGGATCATATTTTAAGAAAAAGTTGAGATTCCCCATTCTTTTTGAAAACAACTTATAACATCTTGGGAGCTTATAAGATCTTTTAAAAAAACAAATTACCAAACACCTTTATGCTCCATTTGGATGGAAGGATTTGAGCTATGGATTTCATATCCACAATAACAAATCCATTGAGATTGTTTGGAGGAAGTCATTTTATAATGGATTTCAAATCCTTAGAAGCTATTTTGGGAGTCATTTTGGAGGATTTCAAATCCTTCCTATTTGGAGTCATTTGAAATACTTCCCTATATCCTCCCCATATCCAAATATTGAGCTAGTATGAGTTTCAAGTGGATAACTTATTATCAGCAGTTACATTAGTAACTATCAAGTTGCTAAGAATGGTTAACATAGAGAGGTTGAGCCTGTTGAAAGTTTTGGTGTAGTCAATTCAATTTTCTAGGTCTTTGATATTATATTGCGTAATGAGATGTATTTCAGGAATAAAACAGAAACCAAAAAGCATCCTGAGGAAGTTTGCTTGTATTGTAATTGGAAAATAGTGTTGCGTAGACAGGAAGAATATCTGTGGCATATTCCATTTTGAAAATTTGTTTTATTGGCCCAAGAATTGCTGAGAGCACTTCTGCTACTCCTGAAGCCAAAGGATTCGGCGAATCGTGCCATCTACACAAAGGGCCATTTTTAAGACACATTAGTCATTTGAGTGTGACAGGATTAACTCGTATGATGTTATTAATCAATGTCATAAAAATCGGCCTAGGCACTGAACCAACTCTGTCCAAATTGGTTAAAAAAATCGTTTGGGCCACAAATCGGCTGAGGCGGCCAAAAAATCGGTCAAATTAAAAAAAAATGAAAAGAATAGTATTATTCCTAGGTGAAGGCGCCGGGCTGCTGCTCAATTAACGCGTAACGATTTCTGCAACCTTAATTTTAATACATGTTTGTTATTGGACTTTATCCTGCAATGCTCCTGATAGTTAATTTTTGCACCCTTCCTTTTACGTTATAATTTATATTTTTATTGGAGCTGCCTCTTTTTTACTGAAAATGTCTCATAATAGAGGGGCTTTTGAAGAATTAGGTAGTAATTATATTGTCTAATTACACTATACCCCTTCCCCGCGTCTGCCAAAAGAACAAACAAATATCAGAACGATACGAAAATTGATAGACTAGTGTTGGCATAAGATTTAGCTTAAGTATCTTAAATCCAGTTCAATCTTGGATTCTCATTTATATAACTCTTGCAGAGAGTGAATGTCTTTTCTAAGCTACCTCACAAGTCACATCTTTTATGGGCAAAGTTTTTAATTGAGGGTCCAAAATTATATGTGCCCAATAGAAATCTAACACAGAGTTAAAGCTACATATCGTTGACTGGTTATCTAAGTCGAGAAGTGTCCGATACCATACGTACAACTTGTTTCTTCTCAAGGGACACCAATGTGTCATGTGTTTCAAATTTCTGGTGGTGTTGTAATTGAGTTCATAAAAACAGGTTCGGAGAAATGTGCGTGACACATTTCCCTAGTTGCTTATTTACGTCAATGCATCAATTACGTGGAGGCCGTATTAGTGTACCAATGTGGTTTTTGCTGTTATATCAGGCACTAAAGGAAAGAATTGAGCGAGTGAAGGAGAGGGCAAGGTATGATGGAATGTTCACATCAGAGACCGAATTTAGTGAAGATATGATGATGATACGAAAGGACTTCGTTGCCATTCATGGAGAGATGGTTCTTCTCAAAACCTACAGCTCCCTTAACTTTGCAGGTAAATAAGCTCTGCTTTATCCTATGTCTTTCTTCTTTATCTAGTGAGATGGGCTGTTAAGAAGGTTTTTTGTTAACCTACACCTTTTTCTTGAGTTTCAAGTTAAAGTTTTTTTTTTTTTTAACCACCAGAGCGATAGCTACTCATGAGGTGGTATATCGTATATTTAAAGAATATAATTACGAAAACTTTATCTTTCAAAATTACAAATACCCCCGCAAGTTTTGTTTGTTTCTAGTTTACAAATTGCATCCTCAGGAGCCATGAGGGGGTATTTATTAGGTAACCGGAGTTTTTTGTAATTACAAATAACCCAATTATCTTTCAATATTTTCTAGTTTACAAATTGCATCCTCAGGAGCCAGGAGGGGGTATTTGTTAGGTAACCGGAGTTTTTTGTAATTAGGCTAAATGTGTAGTTTTTGTAATTATTCCTATGATTTAAGGGATAATTACAAAACGCCCCCTCTGAGGTTTGAGCTAATTACAAAAAGAAAACTTGAGATGTTCCAAAATTACAAAAGACCCCCTCAGGTTTGATTATGCTTTAAATCTAAGGGGGTAATTGTAATATTTCTACAAATATCATGGTGTTTTTTGAAATGTTTCTTTGCTTATGAAGGGGAAAATGTAAGACGGATCAAACCTCAAGGGCATTTTACAATTTTCAAGAACCTCTGGGTCATTTTGTAATTACTTGACCTCAGGGTTTTTCTGTAATTATCCTTATATTTAATGTGGGTTATCTTGTTGCTGAAACTTCTTGTGCATTTTTTATCAGGTCTTATTAAGATTTTGAAGAAATACGATAAACGAACTGGGGAATTGTTGAGTCTACCTTTTACACAGCTTGCATTTTACCAGCCGTTTTTCACGATTGAACCTCTAACAAGATTAGTCCGCGAGTGTGAGGAAAATCTTGAGATCCTTTTTCCGCTCGAATCGGAGGTTGTTGAACCAACTACTGTTGCAGAGGAGCAGACAAGCATAGCTCCTTCTGACATATCAAATGCTTCCTTAGAGACAACATTGCCGCTCGGGGAAGAAACTGTAGATATATACCGTAGCACCGTTGCTGCAATAAGTGCTATACAAGGCATAAAAAAGGAGAGCTCTTCCATTAATCCTATGTCTATGTCGAAACTTTTTGGGAGCCAAGATAATGACAGCACTGGCGCCGTAACAGCAGAAAATTCGCCTTGCAACTCCGATATGGAGGATGAAGATGATGATATCTGTTCCTCTGAATAAGTTTTTACCGTTTCGGTTTCTGATTGATCCTTCCTCTGGAATGTTGTGCTGTTTTCCGATCGTGCAGCAAAATTTGAGAAACGTGTAAAAATATATATTGTGCAATAAGCTGCCAATAGAATGTTACTTGCTGAGTACATTTCAGTTTTACTTTTGTTGATTATACATTTCTGGAAATAATATACACTAACTGGTTTCAAGAATTGAGATTCTGATCTGGTTCTAATTGTTTCAGGTCACTTCAATTTCCACAACCTCATGCTTAGATCACATTTAAATTCCCAGCAAATAATGTCAATTCAACAAAACAGTGTTGTTATTTGGAAGATAACATGTAACGCCCGCCTATTATTAACGATCGTATGTCTGTACATCCTTCCTCAAAAAATGTAAAGAATGCAAAAGAAGCAAACAATGTTTCATTTCTCCTGTGAATCTTTGTATACAAATGTGTTGTGCTATAGACTACATTGTCTGTCAGATGATCTTTTCATCTTCGTAGTGAAATGGCAACGGTACCGATTTGAATGCTCGATATTTTCCAACGTTGTTGAAGTGCTCGTTCTCCAACCTGTTCAATTAAAGCACAGCGCCGTTAACATAAAAAGAAGCCTGGTTTCGAAAGCTGTTTGCAGTTAATTCACTCTGTTTTGGAGCTTTGATCAATAGTTTTAGGCATTCTTTCAGTCTTTTTGTTTAGGGATAATTATAAAAACTACCCCTGGGTTTGGGGTAGTTACAAAAAGACCCAGTGAAGTTTTTTAATTCCAGTGTTACATTTTACGTCAACCCATTAGTTGACCAGACGGAATTTACTAACTTTATCAAATATCTTAGAGTTACACCCCTCAACTGTTTTAAATGTTACAAATAGACCCAAATTTTCGTCTAGCAATTTGTAATATTTAGAAAAGTTGAGGGGTTTAACTGTGAAATGTGAGACAACCAAGATGCCAATTTATGAATCATCAAACCTGAAGAAGTTCCAAATGCCACGGCGGAGTATCTCCAGGCAGGCAACAACGGCAACCATGGCTCTCCTGTGTAGAAATGGTGCTTCATTGAAATCAAGAACCAGCTGCATCCAAACAAGTCTCAGAAGGATGTTCACTATCTGCAATACACATTAAGCCAAAAAGTCGAGTGTGTGTTAGGTGAATAAGTTGTAAAAAGTGCTTTATCTGTGTGATAGAGAAATAAGAAGCAGAATCAGAATCAGAAGTTGGCATTTGCAAATATTATAAAGTGATTTTTTCCAGTTAAACGGTGAGAATCATTTTTTTATTTTTGGGATAATTACAAAAACACCCCTGAGGTTTAGGCTAATTACAAAAAAACCAAGATATGCTTTAAAACTACAAAAAATAAACCTTGAGGTTTGATTCCATCTTACATTTTCTCCTTTTCATAAACAACAAACATTTCAAAAAACCCACGATGTTTCTACAAATATTACAGTTAACCCCTAAATCGGCATAATCAAACACCCAATGGTAAATATTTAACTTAGTTTAACTTTCACATATTCCCTTTTATCCTATTTCCAATCAAGGATATTCTTTGTATTTTCTAGGTTTTTTTGTTGTTTTCTTTGTCTTATTTCCTCCCCCACAATTTTTATTTTTCTTTGATTTCGTCCCCTCCACCAATATCTATTCTGTATGTATATATTATGTATGTATAGGTTAGCCAGCAATTTATATAAATTGTAATATTGTGCCCACATTTTTTCAACTCTATCTTAAGATCAAGATTAGATTCCAAAAGCAAATTCCCTTTTACCTATTTTTCTTACCTTTTTCTGTAATAAATTTCCACGTTTTGTTCTTCATCAATTCCGATTTATTCTCTAAAAATCTCACAAATACAGTTAAACATTTTTATTTTACCTAGAATTGAAAATTGAAGAACTGTAATTATGAAATTCGGGAAAGAATTTAGGATTCACCTCGAGAAAACCCTACCGGAGTGGAGGGACAAGTTTTTGTGCTACAAGCTGTTGAAGAAGCTGCTCAAGCGTTATCCAGCCTCCGTCGCTGTTAATCTGCCGCCGGACGTACATGCGGCTGCTCCGTTGCCGGCGCTTCAGGAATGGTTCGTGGCGATTCTCTACGAGGAGCTTGAAAAGTTCAACGATTTCTACGTCGAGAAGGAGGAGGACTTTATAATCCGCTTCCAGGTCTGTTTTCCCTTTTTGGAGTTATCGTGTGTGGTAATTTATCTATGTGCCATGTTTTTTGTTTTTGCCCTTTTTTTTCTTTCCTGAGGTATGTAATTGCTTGTTTGAAATTATAAACTTTGATAAATATTTGTATAAAGAATGAACATTGTTCTAATTTGAAGTTGGAGATGAAAAACATTTTGATGTTTTAGTTTATTGTTTCTTGAAAGATTTGATCACTTAAGTATGTTAAAATCAAGGTACATAAGTATATTTAAACTCATCATGAGATGTTTTGTGAGCGAATTCAGAGTAGAAAACTAAGAGCGTTTTATTTATTAACAGAAAATGCATCTTTCTTTTGATGTTTATCAACAGCAATTGACTTATTTTTCTTTAGAACCTCACTCAGAAAATAGGGATTTTTTTCTTCTACATAGTATGTTTTTGGGTGGCTAAGTGTGTGTGGGGTTAAGGAGAAGAGATTTAGAATTTACTCATTTTATGAACTTGGATAGCTTCAAGCTCTTCTCCCTTTCAACGTAGAAACCGTTGACTTTTCGGAACCAAGAAATTGAACCTGCAGTACATAAGGCCATTAAGAATGTGTAACATGGTATGTTTGATGATACAAGGATGTATGAGTTAGATTCATGAAGTTTGGGAGGACAACTGATGCTAGGTGAATGAGGAGCCTTATAGAAATGAACTGAAGAAAGTTTTGTTCGGAATTGTTTTCCTCGTAATATGATGTTGACTGATAGTGGGTAAGAAAAACCTGAATTGTGGTACTTAAAACATGTAAGTGGGGATCAGTCTCTGATGTTGGATGGGTTTAAAAGAATCTCTTAAGGTATATTCCAATATCCATGGGATTTGTTTATTTGACTTGATTGGAAGTTGCTAACTGCAACACATGTCTGTAAATGGGCTCCAGATGTGCCAATATAGTTTTAAATTAATGATTACTTTTGAGAATATGCTAATGTCTATGCACAAAACATTTCTCAGATTGAGGGTCTCTAGGAGTTCCTACATCTTATAGTAGATCTTATTTTGAAAATAAGTTTAAGTGTTTGGACAAAACAAGATGATAGAGCTTTTAACATGTTAGTAATAGTAATGATAGTTTTGTAATGAAAATGACCAAAACTAAAGGAGTTTGTTTAAATAAGATCATATTTTAAGAAAAAGTTGAGATTCCCCACCCTTTTTAAAACAACTTAT
Organism: Rehmannia glutinosa; assembly: GCA_016081115.2. Classification (NCBI taxonomy): domain Eukaryota; kingdom Viridiplantae; phylum Streptophyta; class Magnoliopsida; order Lamiales; family Orobanchaceae; genus Rehmannia; species Rehmannia glutinosa. The sequence continues at coordinate 32,548 of JABTTQ020001662.1, read as the reverse complement.
AACATCTTTGGGAGCTTATAAAATCTTTTTAAAAACAAATTACCAAACACCTTTAGACTCCATTTTGATGGAAGGATTTGAGCTATGAATTTCAAATCCACAATAACAAATCCATTGAGGTTGCTTGGATAGAGTCATGTTATAATGAATTTCAAATCCTTGGAAGTTATTTTTGGAGTCATTTTGGAGGATTTTAAATCATTCCTATTTGGGGTCATTTGAAATCCTTCTCTAAATCCTCTCCCCAAATCCAAATCCTTTCATCCAAATGCAACCTTAGAGAGCTTATAAGCTCTTAATCAAGTTGGCAATATTGAGCTAGCATGAGTTTTAAGTAGACTTATTGTCAGCAGTTACATTTGTAACTATCAAGTTGCTAAGATTGTTTAACATAGAGAGGTTGAGCCTGTTGAAAGTTTTGGTGTAGTCAATTCAAAAGTTTTGGTGTAGTCAATTCAATTTTCTAGGTCCTTGATATTATATTGCGTAAAGAGATGTACTTCAGGAATAAAACAGAAACCAAAAAGCATCCTGAGGAAGGAAGTTTGCTTTGTATTGTAATTGGAAAATAGTGTTGCGTGGACAGGAAGAATATCCACGGCATATTCCATCCTAAATATTTGTTTAATTGACCTAAAAATTGCTGAGAGCACTTCTGCTACTCATGAAGCCAAAGGATTCGGCGAATCGTGCCATCTACACAAAAAGCCATTTTTAAGACACATTAGTCATTTGAGTGTGACAGGCTCGTATGATGTTATTAATCAATGTCATAAAAATCGGCCTAGGCACTGAACCAACTCTGTCCAAATTGGTTAAAAAAATCGTTTGGGCCACAAATCGGCCGAGGCGGCCAAAAATCGGTCAAATTAAAAAAAATGAAAAGAATAGTATTATTCCTAGGTGAAGGCGCCGGGCTGCTGCTCAATTAGCGCCTAACGATTTCTGCAACCTTAATTATAATACATGTTTGTTATTGGACTTTATCCTGCAATGCTCCTGATAGTTAATATTTGCATCCTTTTAGGTTATAATTTATATTTTTATTGAAACTGCCTCTTTTTTACTAAACATGTAGCATATAGAGGGGCTTTTGAAGAATTAGGTAGTAATTATATTGTCTAATTACACTATAGCCCTTCCACGCTTCTCCCAAAAGAACAAAGAAATATCAGAACGATACGAAAATTGATAGACTAGTGTTGCATAAGATTTAGCTTAAGTATCTTAAAACCATTTCAATCTTGGAGTCTCATTTATATAACTCTTGCAGGGAGTGAATGTCTTTTCTAAGCTACCTCACATCTTATATGGGTACAATTTTTAATTGAGGGTCCAAAACTATAGGCCTTATAAGATGTATTTTCAAGTCCAATTTCCAGTTTCTAGTGTTGGAAAATGAATTTTCAAACTTTATTGATTTTCGTGTGAGAATTGGGAATATGTTTGGTTTGTTGTCCGAATTTCTGTTTGGAAATGAGAATATGTTTGGTTATAGTTTTTAAATGTATTTTTGACATAGGTTTGCGTGATTGTAGTGTATTTTCACCTAGATTTGCATGTTTGAGATGAAAATTTGTTTGGTTGTGTTTTCAAATTAATATTTCCATAAAAAAGTGAAAACTTGAAATGACTTTATTTCTACTAAATTTTCCTAAAATAAACATAAACTCATTTTCCGGAATAATTGAAAAGTGGAAAAACACTTTTGAAAATACAACCATACAAGGCCATATGTGCCCAATAGAAATCTAACAGAGTTAAAGCTACATATCATTGACTGGTTATCTAAGTCGAGAAGTGTCCGATAGGTATCACGTACAACTTGTTTCTTCTCAAGGGACACCAATGTGACATGTGTTTCAAATTTCTGGTGGTGTTGTAATTATCTACAGATTCTGCTCATTGAGTTTTTAAGATGTCTTCCTTTTGTTTGGTTGTAATTGAATTCATAGAAACTGGCTAGGAGAAATGTGTGTACGACACATGCCCAGTTACTTATTTACGTCAAAGCATCAATTATGTGGAGGCCGTATTAGTGTACCAATGTGGTTTTTGCTGTTATATCAGGCACTTAAGGAAAGAATTGAGCGAGTGAAGGAGAGGGCAAGGTACGATGGAATGTTTACATCAGAGACTGAATTTAGTGAAGATATGATGATGATACGAAAGGACTTTGTTGCCATTCATGGAGAGATGGTTCTTCTCAAAACCTACAGCTCTCTCAACTTTGCAGGTAAATAAGCTGCTTTATCCTATTTCTTTCTTCTTTATCTAGTGAGATGGGCTGTTAAGAAGGTTTCTTGTTATCCTTATCTTTTTCTTGAGTTTCAAGTTAAAGTTTTTTTTACCGTCAGAGCGATAACTACTCATGAGGTGGTATCTCGTATATTTAAAGAATATAATTACGAAAAGTATCCTGAGGTTTAGCCTAATTACAGATAACCCAATTATCTTTCAAAATTACAAATACCCCCAAAGTTTTGTTTGTTTCTAGTTTACAAATTGCATCCTCAGGAGCCAGGAGGGGGTATTTGTTAGGTAACCGGAGTTTTTGTAATTAGGCTAAATGTGTAGTTTTTGTAATTATTCCTATGATTTAAGGGATAATTACAAAACGCCCCTCTGAGGTTTGAGCTAATTACAAAAAGAAAACCTGAGATGTTCCAAAATTACAAAAGACCCCCTCGGGTTTGATTATGCCTTAAATCTAAGGGGGTAATTGTAATATTTCTATAAATATCATGGTGTTTTTTGAAATGTTTCTTTGCTTATGAAGGGAGACAATGTAAGACGGGATCAAACCTCAAGGGCTTTTTGCAATTTTAAAGAACCTCTGGGTCATTTTGTAATTAGTCAAAACCTCAGTTTTTTTTTTTTTTTTTTTTTCTAAATTATCCCTATATATAATGTGGGGTATCTTGTTGCTGACACTTCTTGTGCGTTTTTTATCAGGTCTTATTAAGATTTTGAAGAAATACGATAAACGAACGGGGAATTGTTGAGTCTACCTTTTACACAGCTTGCATTTTACCAGCCCTTTTCACGATCGAACCTCTAACAAGATTAGTCCGCGAGTGTGAGGAAAATCTTGAGATCCTTTTTCCACTCGAATCCGAGGTGGTTGAACCAACTACTGTTGCAGAGGAGCAGACAAGCATAGCTCCTTCTGACATGTCAAATGCTTCCTTAGAGACAACATTGCCGCTCGGGAAGAAACTGTAGATATATACCGTAGCACCGTTGCTGCAATAAGTGCTATACAAGGCATAAAAGGAGAGCTCTTCCATTAATCCTATGTCTATGTCGAAACTTTTTGGGAGCCAAGATAATGACAGCACAGGCGACGTAACAGCAGAAAATTCCCCTTGCAACTCCGATATGGAGGATGAAGACGATGATATATGTTCCTCCGATTAAGTTTTTACTGTTTCGGTTTCTGATTGATCCTTCCTCTGGAATTTACTCTTTGCAGCTATGTTTTTGAAACTTGTATAAATATAAAGTGTTGCAATAAGCTGCCAATAAATTGTTACTTGCTGACTACATTTTTGTTGATTATACATTTTGGAAATCAATGTATACTAATTTGTTCAAGATTGAGATTCTGATTTGGATATGTTTTGTATTGTTCTAAGATGGTATCATTTTTTAGATTTTCCAATTTTTTGAGGCAATTTCAGCTTTTATAACCTCATGCTTCATAGGAAGATTACAGAGTAATAGTGTCAATTTAACGATGATTTCCGGATCTTCTATTTCCAAATCACGTTTCATCAGATATTTATATATTGTATGTATAATAAAATGATGTCATTATTCTATACGTGACATTTATGTGACATGTTGAAACAACATAAGAAATTGGAGATTCGAATTGCAATGTTAACAAACCAGTGACCCGAGGAAGATAAAACGTAACACCACCTATTATTAACGATAATTTGTCTGTACATTTGTCACTCCTTTCTCCAAAAATAAATGCAAAAGAAGCAAATAATTTCAATTCATCTTTGTGTATATTTGTATACAAAAATGTCTTGAGCTACATATTGTCTCTGTCCTGTCACATAATCTTTTCATCTTCGTAGTGAAATGGCAAGGGTACCGATTTGAATGCTCGATATTTTCCAACGTTGTTGAAATGCTCGTTCTCCAACCTGTCCAAATAAATTACAGCGACGTTAAAAAATAAGCCCTTTTTTCCCTCTTCTCTGCCTAAAGAAGACAACCAAGTTCAGATTTATGAATCATCAAACCTGAAGAAGTTCCAAATGCCACGGCGGAGTATCTCCAGGCAGGCAACAACGGCAACCATGGCTCTCCTGTGTAGAAATGGTGCTTCATTGAAATCAAGAACCAGCTGCATCCAAACAAGTCTCAGAAGGATGTTCACTATCTGCAATACACATTAAGCCAAAAAGTCGAGAGTGTTAGGTGAATAAGTTGTAAAAAGTGCTTTATCTGTGTGTAATAGAGAAATCAGAAGCAGAATCAGATTATGATTCAATGAAGCGAATCAGAAGTTGGCATTTGCAAATAAGCTAAACGGTGTGAATCATTTATATTATTTTTTTTTTGTGTAGATCATATGAAAAGGACAATGCTAATACTCACTATAGCAACGAAATACACAGCCTTGTTCGATATCAACAGCTTATCTCTCAGCCATGGATTTCTGGCCTTTCTTTGCAATAGACCCCAATCAATGACAATATCCCAGTACGTGTTATAGACGGTGGTAACTCCGGAGGTTGATGCAGCCATGATTCTCCAAAACGTGCCTCTCCTGAGATCGTATACCGTCCGCATGACAAGTGCCACGATAGTCGAGAAGTATTTTAAGGAATTAAGCCCTTGCATTGGCTCTTTCTCCTCAAATAAGCGTCGAAGGCACTAAATCATTTAACCAATGAAAAGTTAGGTTGCCATTTGGATACAGATAAGATATAACAGAAATTTGTGTCTTTTTACGGACGTTCTAGTTTACCTGAAGGAATCGAGACCAGAAAGGGACGATGGCAACAACGATATACAGAATTTGATAGACATCACTGTCAAGGCACCTGTTTGATCTCCGTTTGAAATCTCCCCATCCATAGTAGCAGACGTAAAATTGCACACATCTGAAAGCCTGAACCTGAAATTCACAAGGACCAGAGAGTTACATGACTAGCATTATAGCAAGAAGCCTATCAAAGCTATAAGTGTTGTTTCTTAAATAATAGTAGGGTTAAATTAAAAAAGTCACCCCTGAGGTTCTGACTAATTACAAAAAAAAGCCTGATGTTTGGGCTAGTTACACAACAGAAAGAAAAAAAAAAAAAAAAAAAAAAAACAGAGATGTTTCAAAATTATAAAAAGCCCTTCAAGTTTGATTATGACTTAAATTTCAGGGATAAACATTTTATAAATATCGGGGTGGGGGGTGAAATGTATTTTTGATTATGATGGGGAAAATGTAATACGGAATCAAACCTCAAGGGGTTGTTTGTAATTTTAGAAACTTCTGGATTTTATTGTAATTAGTCTGAACCTCAGGTTTTTTTTTTTGTAATTAACCATTATATTTACTTAACAAATACCCCCACATTGTGTAATTTGTAAGAAAAAAGAAACAAAAATCAAGGGGTAATTGTAATTTTGAAAGATAGTTGTGTTTTTTTGTAATAAGACTGAACCTTATGGGTATTTTTGCAATTAACCCTAAATAGTATGCAATTTGGATTGATATATCTCTCAACTATGATTTTTTCTCAGTTATTATGAGGATAACTTAATACCTGGCTTGTTAACTGATCTGCCAAGAAGAAATCAGGAAGAGTAATCTACAAAGACAACCAGATAAAAGAGTTGTCAATGAGCTGAAAATGTAACTTTACATGTGTTTTCTGTTCTTGTAGAACCAAAGTAAATACCTTGTAAAGTGGGGCGCAAATACAGTGCCATGCGCACCGAATGAGAAAGAATCGGCTCGAACGGAAAATTATGTTGAAAGGACAGAAGGTTATAAAAAGCACAACCTGTAAATGAATATCAGAGGAGTTAATACTAAAAATTAAAAAACAAGACTCTGCAGCTTAATTTCTATTTATCTTAGGTATAATACAATAAAACCCCTGAGGTTTTGGCTAATTACAAAAAAATCCAAAGATGTTTCAAAATTACAAAAAAGCCCCCTCAAGTTTGCTTTTGTCTTAAATTTAAGGGGTAACTGCAATATTTCTATAACTATCGTGGGGTTTCTTTAAATGTATTTTGTTTATGAAGGGGAAAAACGTAAGGTAGAGTCAACCTCAAGGTTTTTTTGTAATTTTGAGAACTCTCTGGGTTTTTTCGTAATTAGCCCGAACCTGAGGGAGGTTTTTGTAATGATCCCTTTATCTTACATGCAAGGGATAATTACAAAAGGTTCCAATGAGGTTTGACCTAGTTACAAAAAAACCAACCAACATTCAAAATCTCAAAAATTACCCATGTGGTTTGAATTTTGATTCAACGTTAAAATTAAAGATTAAGGGGTAAATTGTAATATTATTATAAATATGAGGGGTTCTGAATTTTTTTTTTTGCTTATGAAGGGAGTAAATGTTAACAAAATAAAACCTCAGGGTGTTTTTTTGTAATTTTGAAAGTTAGCTGGCTATTTTTGTAATTAGGTCAAACCTCAGGGTACATTTTGTAATTAACACTACATGCTATGAGAAGATATATTTTAGCTGCAACTTACAGTAACTAGGCCAAGTGGAACCAATTCAGTGAGTGTTTTAAAACTTTCAGTTCTTGGATCCATCTGCATGTCCAGGTTTGAAAGTACAGCAGCCAATGCGAGTACCGAAAGACCAGAAGCAAGGAGGAAGATTTCTCTAAAACCTAATTCAGTTCCGGGTTTAAATCCAAATATAAAAGGGTAGTTCACGCGGAATCGCCTCCAGAGGTACGTGTTCGACCCGTACATGAGCATGTGTAGGACAATGAATCCAAACAAGCTGCATCGGGCGAAAATTATTGGATTAAGCTATTTTTGAAGTCGAATATGTTGAAATGACGAAAATGCTTTGTAAGTAGCTAAGAGATATATACCTGTAGAGTGGAAATATATTCTCCATGTAAGCATCACGTCCTCGTGATTGAGAAGATCCCGGCGTGCACGGTGACAACAATAGCAGCAATCAGTGCTACTGAGCAACCTGTAAATAGACCTGCAGGTGCAAATATATATTCCCTTAACCAATCAGTTCATAAAATTAGGATAATTACAGAAAGCCCCCAAAGGTTTGGATTTAAGGGGTAACTGTAATATTTTCATAAACGTGAGGGGAGCTCTTGAAATATTTCTTTACATATGAAGGAGTAAATGTAAGACAGATCAAACCTAAAGGCTTTTTTGTAATTTCCGAAAATTTATGGATTTTCTTGTAATTAGCCTGAACCTCAGGGTGTATTTTGTAATTATCCCAAAAATTATTTGAAAGGATGTTAATATATCTCAAAGAGATTGATAGCTTTGTTATTTCAATATCAGAACAGAGAGAACATAATTTTTTTCCTCAAAAAATCTAATTAGTTGGAAATTGGGAAGTGAAGGGGCAGAAAATTACTAATTATGGAGGAAACTTTTGAACACACTAAGATACTAAGAACCACAGAAATAGAAAACATCCATTTTTATAAAATGATGTACCAATAAATAATTAGAGTCAATTTATGCTTTCTTATTCTTCCATGAACAAAAATAACAGACGAACGAATGATGCATTCGGTTAAACTTACCAAGGAAAAACGTCGTTCTGTGCCTCTCCTTTTTATGTCCCGGCTTCAAAGATTTTATTCCTTTTCTGCGGTTGCCATTCGCAAAGTGCTTAATGAATGTAGCTTCTAGTCTTTCTATGAGTTTGTTCACCTAGGATCCCGAAAAAAAAAAAAAAAGTGAGGCAAATCTTTCTTATATGTGAAACCTCATAAAGTTAAGGGATAATTACAAAAACACCCCCAAGTTTTGGGCTAATTACAAAAAAATCCATAGAAATTACAAAAAGTCTCCTCAAGTTTGATTTTGTCTTAAATTTAAGGGCTTAAGGGTTAACTGTAATATTTATACACAAATATCAGGGTGGTTTTTTGAAATGTTTTCTGCTTATGAAGGGGAAGATGTAAGCGAGAATCAAAACCTTAAGGTTTTTTTACAATTTCCAAAAAATTTTGGGTTTTTTTGTAATTAGCCCAAACCTTAGGGGAGTTTTGTAATTATCCCTAAAGTTAAAGAGCATATCTTGTACAAACCTCATCAGAGGTGCCAAGATAAGATTTGTCAACCATCTCTAAGTAAGCTTTTGAAGCACTCCTTGAAGTGATCTGCAATAAAACGTAACTCGATATTTGAGACCCTATGATCAGGACCAAATTATACGAAAATAAAAAAACGCTTCTTGGTCGAATTTCACTACCTTATCGTACTTCTTCATTATCTTGGAAAATGCAAGCATATTCAAGAAACTGGCATAGAATGCATCACTATCTCAGTCTACTTTGATCACGGGAAAAAAATGGTACGGGACTAAAGTTCAGGTAAGATTTATTACCAGTAGCTTTTTAGAAGTCGAAGCTGTTGGTAAAATTCGATGAAGGCCTGTTGCAATTTAGCTTCTGCTTTTCTCAGCTCCTCCTTACTGAATGATAGGTCTGATTTTGAGCTCTTGATGAGATTCCTTAAAGTCGAGACGGGAGTGTCGGGATCAACATTGATTTTTACATGATCCAAAACTTCTAAAGAAGCTGGCCTGAAGTTTCCAGCATCTTTCTTGTTTTTCTCAGCTCCTATAAAAGCGCTTTCACCACTCATCTCGACTTCTTGGATTACATCCATACGTGCCCCTAATTCATATTTGAAAACAGAACAAGACTCTGAGAATTAAGGGGCTTTTACCAAGAACTCGTTTTATGTTAAGTCGTCAGCATCCTATTTTCCAACAGTTCACAGAAATGTGTGATATTTGATAAACATTAGAAGTTTCATAATCAATCTCAGTACCAAGAAATCCACAATCTCAATTCCAATAAATCCAAAGAATTAAGGAAATGGATAATTACAAAAACACCCGAAGGTTTGGGCTAATTACAAAAACCCAGAGTTCTTTGAAAATTACAAAAAAAACCTTGAGGTTTGATTCCGTTTTACATTTTTCCCGGTGATTTTCGAAAATATTTCAAAAACACCCCTGACAATTACAAAAATATTACAGTTACCCCCTTAAATTTAAGACAAAAAGAAACATTAAGGGGTTTTTCGTAGTTTTGAAACATGTCTGGTTTTTTTGTAATTACCCCAAACCTCAGGGGTGTTTTTGAAATTATCCCTCAAGGAAATCTTAATCTTGGCAAGGAAATGGCATTACAACTTATCCAAAAAACGCGTATTGAAATTCAACTTTCCATTTAGGAATTTTTCTGTAAGTAATGCTACCCATCATTAGAAAGAATGAAGGTTTTGTAATGAGATTGAAGCATTTGATTTTGCAGTTCAGTTCAAAAAATTGTTTTCTCAACATAAAACATCAGAACTCACTCCCACAACAGTTTGGCGTAGGGCTAAAAACGAACCAAACTATTCGATATCGATCGTCATTCGAACTCAGTTCGTTAACCTAAAGAACCAAACTTGAGCATTTTTTCCATGTAAATCTCGACTCGATCAGTAATAAAAGAATGAAATATGTGTAAAAATATCAAGCTACTCGAGCTCGATTCACGTTCAGCTCTACTAAACTCGTTCGAGTTCAATTCAATTAATAATCAAACCAAACTCAAACACGCTTTTCAAAAGCTCAATGAAAATCCAAACAAGCTCGAATTTTCCATGTAAATCTCAACTTGATTAGTAATAAAAGAATGGAATATGTGTTAAAATATCAAGCTACTCGAGCTCGATTCATGTTCAGCTCGACTAAACTCACCCGAGAGTTCGAATAAAAATCCAAACAAGCTCGAATTTTCCATGTAAATCTCAACTCGATTAGTAATAAAAGAATGAAATATGTGTAAAAATATCAAGCTACACGAGCTCAATTTGCGTTCGGCTTGACCAAAGCTCGTTCGAGTTCGATTCGATTAATGACCAAACCAAACTCAACCACACTTTTTGAAAGCTCCATAAAAATCCAAACAAGCTCAAATTTTCCATGTAAATCTCAACTCGACTAGTAGTAAAAGAATGAAATATGTGTAAAAATATGAAGCTACACGACCTCGATTCATGTTCAACTCGACTAAACCCGTCCAAGTTCGATTCGATTAATAATCAAACGAAACCAGACTCAACCACACTTTTCGAAAGCTCAATAAAGATCCAAACAAGCTCGAACAATACTAAGTTCGGCTCAAACTCGATTCGTTTGTCCTTATTCAACAATTCTTTCTCAAGGTCCCAAAAATCTAGACCAATAAACCAAAATCAACTGAAAAACAAAGAAAAATTCTCATTGTCTAACCTTGCTTTACTCCATTAACTGATGCAATAACAGTTGCAGGCCCTGAGTTTCCATTATCCTGTTCAACACAAGGCTTATCAACCCTAATCCTCAAAGCAATAAGTGCATCCATCTGTTTGCTCAGCTCATCCGCCTCCATTTTCACTTCCTCAACTTTCCCCTCATAAAATTTCAAAACTTTATTAAATTCAAAATCAAGTCTCCTGAAAAATTCCAGCTCATATTGTCCCCCTTCTTCGGACGACCTCAAAAACATTGTCTGGTAATAATTTTCAGAGCCCTCGTGCTGGACTGCGCTCACTAATATAACTTCATCTTCGTTCTTCTTCGGGCTTCCTCTAAGGCCCGTTAGCCCGCTAAAAGCCCTGTACATGGTGAGTCTCCTCTTTAAGGAGCCTGATCGGGCCGGTGGGCCCGGAGACGATGATAATGATTTTTGCTGTCGGAATATCATGAGATCTTTTAGGATTTTCTTGAGATGGTTGTAGTCCATGTATGCTGTTTGCCATTCTTGGACCATTTGGGAAGCTAGTTCCTTCCCAAACTTCATTTTTGCTGAAAAAAATGAAAAATTTGGTTTGGGTTTTTGGAATAAAGACTGGATTTTTATGGGTTCTTGTTTCTGGGTTTTTGGAATAAAGACTGGGTTTTTATGGGTTCTTGTTTCTGGGTTTTTTTTTTGGGGTTGGTGATTGGGGGTCGGGGGATGATAAAATAAGGCAATATCTCTGAGGTTTGATTTTGGAAATGTTCAAACTTTGTTTTTGGCAGAATGTAATGAAACAAGAGACAAAAAATCCTCTGCTTTTATAGTTTATAGTTTATGATTTCTTGTTTTATCCACCTGTCTGTTTAAATATTCAATCAAGCAAGAATTAGGAGAATGGGGACCGAATAGTAGAGATTTGAACAGGATTTGGTCTGTACACGTTTATAATCAGAGTTGGCTTACAGCCAGCTTTGTTTTCGCTGTTTTATATTGTTGTTGTTTTTTTTTTTTGAGAAATTTATATTGTTGTTGTTGTTGTGTGTGAGAATATGAGATTTCCCCTTTTATTATTATTTGAAAAAATGGCGTTTTACATATTACAATTTACATTGATTGGTTATAGTAATCCCTGTTCGGCTGTTTCAGTTGCAAACCTCATACTAGTACAATGATTAGTGGACCATTCCCAAGACTAGGGGTGGAAATAGGTCATCTTTATCCGGCTGCGCTCTCTGGCTTAGCTCTTTGGATCCGTCTAGCTTTAGCCGACCTATTTCTAGGGATGGCAAGGGGCGGGTTTGGGCGGGTTTGGCCAAACCCTGGACCCGCCCGCCAAGGAAAAATTAGACCGGGACCCGACCCGCCCCGCCTCAAAACCAGCCGGCGGTCTAGACCATAAGTATTTTTAAATTATAATAATTTATATTTTTCTATTTTTGACCAAATTTTCAAAAGTAATCTAATGCCAATAGGTTAAAAATAAATAAATATAATTATTCAACTTATTATAACTATTTTTTTAGAATTGGCTACTATTAAGATTTTTTAAAAAAATACTATTAGTATACTACAATAATACTCAACTAATATTTAAAATAAATATTCAAAGTAGAATATTACAAGATATTATATTAGTAAATTAAACTTTAAAAGTAAATAATATTATATTAGTACTCAACTAATATTTTTAAACATATAACACTCAAATTTAAAAATACATAATGCAAAAATATTTCAATATATATTTAAAAATATAGTAAAAATTAATATGCGGGCGGGTTCTATTGGACCGGGACATCGCCTCGGTTCACGGGTTTTGTAATCTTGGACCGGGACCCGTTTATCCGGTCTAGACACCGCCCCATCGGGGCGGGGTTTGATGCGGGGTGGGTTTTGACCCCCCCATTGCCATCCCTACCTATTTCATAAATAGGCGGACCAAGATCTTTCTCAGTTTATTTATGTAAATAGGTCGGACTGAAACTTTTAAACGAGTAGGCTTGAGGAATTTGAAAAAAAAAGCCTATTATATTTAATAAGAGGCCAGGCTTAGGCCGAAAACGTGAATCGAGGCTAGGCCGTCCGACGCAAAGTCTCCCGGCTGGCCTATTTCCACCCCTACCAGCGGTATCTTACGGTAAAACCATGACACAAATTTGTTATAAATAGACATCGCTTTAGTTTAATAAACGCGTAATGAACTCAATGTCCTAAAACTCTAGCGACGCTTAAAGTTGCAATTGCAACCTCAAGTTTATGGGTTTAGACTTTGGCTAACAAGGAGTGAGGGCCGGGTTAGATTTGTCTCTCCTCCCATGGTCCAAAAAAAAGTATTGGGGTTTGTGCTTGCCTAAAGTGTGAGAATCTGCGACAAAAAAAAAAACTCATCTGTGATTGTTTCGCCTTCCTTCCGTCCACTTTCATTTTTGAGTGAATAGTGATGAAATTGTTTTTAAAGTGAAAGTTAGATATGTAGAGAAAAATAATATTGTGTTTATGTGATGGAGAATTTTCTAGAGATTGTTTGTGAAATTTTTTGTGGGAATAAAAGTGTAAAATATAATACAAGAAAAATTGAATAAAAAATGAAAATATTAAACTAAAATTAGGCAAAATGGATCTATTTTTTATCTTATATTATCACGATTAAGAGAAAAATAATAAAATTATTGATAAATTAAAGAAATTACCGAAAATAAGAATATATTAAAGAGAGATAAACAAATAATATTGTTTATGGGTATTGGGAAATGTGAAAGTGAAAGATAAGAGTGAGTTAATTTTGGAGAAAATGAGTTTTTTTTTTCAAAAAATAAAATTGTTTTTTCCATAAACAATCACATATCTCACAATTTTTTTTTCAAAAATGAAAATTTTGGAAATGAGAATACAAGCAAGCACAACCTCAATACACTAAAGACGACAATGATACATGAAGTTTTATTCAAAAGATTCAGACGAGTCATTACCCGACGATACGTCACATAAGCAATGTCAATTTCTTTGGCATGTATTTTGTCCAGCGCCTTCATTATAATGTTCCATTATACGGATCACTCATATTTGTTTATGTTTAAAATAATTTGTTCTAGATATGTATAGATTTATAATTATGTAGAGCTTGTAAATATTTTTCATTCAATATTGTAATCAAATGAATGAAATTCAATTTAAAAAAGAAATATGTTGCTCTCTAAACCAAAATTTGATTCATTGTTGTAATTCCTAATCACGTTGACAATTAAATGACGAAGTTAAAATGGACGTACCTAAATAGTCAATGAATTATGATCGTACAACTACCTACCCTTTTGATTTTTTCAACGAAATTGATGGTACAACTTCCTAATATTTGAGTTTTTAAAAATAATTGTAGTAAATATAGCCATGAGTACATAATAAATTGTAAACTTGACATGACCCTAAAAGTTTAACTTCTTCAACTTAAAATTGCAACTTGACATAGATACGTAATTATTGTGGCGTATTACTTATTTACTTGCATTAATGGACTTGGTCCTATTGGGACTAGTTTGGCATGTTGGATAACTCTTGATAATTCAATTTATCCTTGCCAATCCATTGTTTGTAATTTATGATAATGACCCCTGAGAATAGTTCGGGCTGTGATTATAGTCACTATCTCAATTGATTGTCCATCCCACCCCGGGTGGTATTAAAAAATCACACGTTGTCCACTTATGTATGAGGACGTAGTTGCCCTTCAATTTGTTGGTAAAGTGCACCCCACTTAGAGAGAAACATTAAAATATATGGAAGGGTAGATAGGACATTTTACATCCTTATCACAATTAATCAGATTGCCAAACAAAATTCTAGATAATTTCTTCAAACTTCTTATATCATCAACAATACCAAACGAGTGCTTGGACTGCAAATAATTGATTGCATATTTATGGATGATATATGATCCATTATAAACATTATGGGCTCGTTTGGCAAAATTGATGGGATTGTATAAGTATCTTGGATATGTGATGGATAATTTATCACTATCCTTTTTCTTGATTTGTTTGTTTGGGGTGTTGGATTATTTTTTTATTGGATCCTTTATATTTAGTCAATATTGGTGTTTGACAACATTGATAATAAGTGATAACAATGGAACATACCAGGTTTGCCCTCGTTTAAAGAACCCAAAAATCTCTTCCAAAATTTGAGGACAAAAAGGTAATTGCGGAGGTAAGGATAAGTTGGTGCTTATTTAATACCACCTCATAGGTGTAATGTAGTATCAATTGAAAAGATGATAATTTAATGGGCTCATCCCTATCATCGCGGTAGGCATCATAAATCCCAAACACACAATGAAAAGAGGTGATAAGGATATTATTATGCCTTTTCACAAACCCCAAACGCGCCATATATGTATGGCAATTCAATTTTCAAGTATTTCTACTTCCCCCCCCCCCAACCCCAATTTTCTTGAATTTTTCTGCTTCACAATATTTGACCTCGGTGATTTCAAACTTGAAAAGGTCAATTGCACCTTTTTTTCCCCAATTTTTTAATTTTTTTTTCTTCTGATTTGATTTATGGTCTGCACTATAATGCTTTATGTATTATGTTCAATGGAGACTATGATTCGCTCTTGTGCTTAAACAACTATTACAATTTTACAACCATGGATTAATTTAATGGACACCTTAAATTTATAGTTGTGGGATTTTATTTATGACTTGAAGAGCAACTTGATTTTTTGAAACATAATTTCAATTAGTTTGCTTCCTTTTTTCAACAATGCCTAGGCCAAATTTTCAATAGCATGCATGCATTTTAAAAATCTATCAATATTATCTCAAGTTGCCATTTAGACATAGTTAAATGTAGGTTGTTATAAGAAGCTTCGAGAGATTACTGATATTTATAATATGCCACTACAATTTAGAAAAGAAAAATTTTGAGAACATTTTGTACAAGATTCTAGTAACTGCTCATGTTGAGACTCTTCATCAGTTCAAGAGGTAAGCCCTTCTATATCAATATATACATAAGGGATAATTACAATAAACCCCCTGAGGTTTGGGCTAATTACAAAAAAATCCGAAGATGTTTCAAAATTGCATAAAGCCCCCTCAAATTTGCTTTTGGGGTTATTTTTCTGTTTGTGGTGTTTGCCACAAACATTTGCAAAATTGTGGTGAAAATGGGAGGGATTGCGGATTTAGGTGCGGGCGCCCTTTGCTGTCCTTGTTTTTTTTTCTCTCTCTCTCTGCCACGTAGGCACCGCTTTGACCGGCGCCTACAACTCGAATTTTTTTTTTTAATTATTTTCGAAATTGAAAGTTTAAATACAAAACACACAATTTTTGGATATTACTGAATCGAAATATCACTCAATCGAAACACGATTACATAATAAAGTAAACATAATTAAAAAAAAAAGAAGAAAATTACATATTAAAATCTTTGAAATAAGATACGGCATGTCATTACAACATAAGTATGCGAAATCAAAGACGCAAACAACAGAACACCGCACGATCAATCTTGGCATGAAGAAGAACTTCCTTGCTCGGCGTTAGATTGTGATGGCAAGTAGCGTTTAGGGTGACCAGGCAAGTTGCTTGAGCACTTGTGTTTCTAGCTCTAGTACCTTAAACAATATTTGAAGCTTATCAAATAAAGGTTCTCCATCCATCATATAAGCATCCTGATAATGTGTCATCATCCTAAAAATTAAAGAAAATGAATGATTAATATACTTACATTACATAATGTTATATAATACAACTCGCATGATGAAAATAAGAATATTTAACTTACTCAACGCCAAGTGACCCGGTGAGTTGCCCGCTGCGTGCACGAAATTGAGTTTACGATCCCAATGTACACCCGTCATATTTAGCATTTTGGCGAACAAAGTATAGTGGGCTTAAAGATGTTTAACTCGTTGATTTACTGCTCGCGAACTTAAAATTGCATTGGAATGCAAATTTGAAGCTCGCTCTCGCCTCTAGAATTGCCAATTGTTCGTTTCACCAACTACCCAAATTGTTTTTACTCTTCTCGTTTAGTAGTGAATCAACGAGAATGATGTCCATCGGCAATGTCCACCTTGTATTTTTCGCATTATAGAGACTCATCAATAACCTGGAGTTAAGCACGTGGGGATGGTAGAGGGGACCGATTGAACTCATCCATTTGGATTGAAAATAGAAATAATATAATTTTTTTGGGTTCTTTAGAGGGACAGGTTCGATTGCAATCAAATGAAATTTCCAAAGATGTATTTATAGGCGATGTGAACTATTCATAATGACATTCTTGTAAATTTGTTAAGTTATTCAAACAAGGCCCAACAATAATACAACTATGTTGACAAGATGTATCATTGGATAAAGTTGACATCGATAAAGTGACATCCGGATAAAGCGACATCCGATAAAGCTTTGTTGACAAGACTAGACATGTGTATAAAGCTTACACCGATAAGACGTATCAATGCAAATGTAGTAAATATATGTGAGATAAATGTATAAATAATAAACGTAATAAAAAGATACGAGACTTAATATTAAATAAGTTGATTCATTAGTTGTTTTACAATAAGCTCTATGAAAAAACCTAAACTTTATGATCCCCGATGCCACACCTGGCGCTACCCTCTGTCTCAGTATTTCTACGCCTACCACATTTGGTTGGTCGTCATGTGCGAGAATGTTGTGGCGCGTCCTCGTCATCTTGATCATCTGCGGTGATGATGTAGACTCTCCCAGTAAAATCACAATATGCACCGAGTGTAGGCGGAAATGAGGCGGCGATATGTTAAAATGTGGACGCTCGGACGTGGGCGGATCATGGGCACCATATAGAGGTCTCGTAGACTATAATCGATCTCTAATAATGATGAAAATGATGTCCAGTGAGGGCAAAATAACACGGAGTGGATGTAGACGGATCCTCTGTCATATAAAATGGAAAATGATCAATTAAAATACCCATTTGCTATTATTCTACAAATTTTACTAACAATTTATAAAAGTACCTAAAAATAACAACAAACAAAATAATTCTACCAACAACAATCATTCATAATAAAATAAATAATTAACTAAATAAACTAGAAAAATTAAAAATTGCACAAAATGTTTGAAAATTACTTGAAATTTTCGGAAATGTGTCTCGACTCAAACGCAACGCGCCGCCCCACCACTACACGCCGCCAGACCACCACCACGCGCCGCCGCTCACCACCACCACGCGCCCCACTCACTAGGGGTGGCAATTTGAGGCACGACACGATAGCACGGCACGAACACGGCCGCGAAATTATAAGGTTGGGCCAAGTGTTATTGGGTTTGGGTCGTTATCCGCCAACCCGATAAGAACGATAACAAATTGGGTCCATATCGTGTCAACCGATAAGTCCGATTAAACCCGATAACACAAATAATAATTTTTGTACACAATTTTTTTCTCATTCTAACTTCCTTAGGGGCTTTATATGTGATAAATATTTGAAGAAAAAAATAATATTATACTATATTAGTAAATGGCTTAACGAGTCAAATGCTCTAAATTGTCCAAATGAGCCAAAAATTAATAATAATTAATTAAAAAATATAAATAAATTTGCTTATCGGGCTTAACGGGCCGTGTGTCCTCCATCGGGTTTTTGTCGTGTCGTGTTCGGGTTACCATTTTCGGCCGTTAAGTTTATCGGTACGTGTTCGTTAGTGCTTATCGGGTCGTGCTCTTATCGGGCTCAGGCCTGATAACTGACGACCACCGATTTGCCACCCCTACAACTCACCACCACCACACACCACAACTCTACACTCACGAAGAAGAAAATTGAGGAGATTCGCAGTGTTTTTCGGTATGGAGAAGGAAGAAGGAAGGCGCCCTTTTATAAAGGGTAGGCGCCCAACAAGATAAATGTCGGTGGCGTGACACCCTTTGACCGGCGCCGCTGCGCAGAAGCTTCAAAAAAAAAAAAAATTATGTCCATGGCGGTGGCGCCCTTGGTAGGCGCCCCACGCGACGCCAACCTGGGCGCCTACACATATTTCTTCAAGCTCCCTTTTTCACCCCAATGCAATTTTGTGGCAAATGCCACATTCTCAAAAAAAAAAAAACCCTTATTTTTGTCTTAAATTTAAGGGTGTAATTGTAATATTTCTATTACTATCATGAGGTTTTTGAAATGTATTCTGTTTATGGAGGGAAAAAATTTAAGATAGAAACCTCAAGGGGTTTTTTGTAATTTTGAAAAATATCCGGGATTTTTGTAATTTAGCCCGAACCTCGAGGAGGTTTTGTAATTATCCCTATATATAACTCAAGCGAAAAAGAATACAAAGACATATTCACAAAGAAACTTTGGTCCAACTTGGCTATATCATCGGCCAAGAGGAGAATTGGCTAATACGACCAATTCGAATCCAAATCACTAGCAAGAGCCGAAAAAGAGCTAACCTATTACAAACAGAGGCCCTCTTAGGATCAGAAACCGAAAATAACAAGAATAAAAAGAGTATTGTTTGCAAAGTACCAGCAGGGCGGAGGTGTCAAATAGGCGGGCCGGCACCATTCCAAACGGAAAAAAAAAAAAATCGGGCCGAGCCGGGTCAAACAATAGTCGGTCCACGTTTCTTGAGCCCAACCCGTCCCAACCCACGAAAATGCACTAGAAAAACCGGACGGACCATTTTCGGTCTAACGGTCGGGACCAAAAAAGCCCGACTCATTTAGGGCCTCTAAAATCGAGCTTAGTCCTGGTCTATTCAAAATTGACAGCTTCTAGCAAGGCCTACAATTCAACAATATACTTTACGCCCAATGTTTTTAACTATAGAATCCAAACCAACAACATGGTGAATGCTAGATTAGATCAAGTCCAACCGGCCGGTCAATCCGAGTTCAAAACCATTTTCTACTCTAGAAAAATATCAAAATATTACAATTATAATAACATTATCAATTCAAAATGAAATACGGTCCCAGAAATCAACCATTGGAAAGGAATCATCTCCCAGTTCACACACACCACAAGATCACACCCATTGGGGTTAAAATAGACATGTAAAAATGCAGACAAGAATCACAAGATGAGCAAAACATGGACAACTCGAATAAAAACAGTACATCCCAATATATCCGGGGGAATTTAAACATAACGAAACATAACGATTCACAATCATTGTCAGGCATACATACATAGGCCATTGAAGTTTTTCTCTTTATTCTTTGCATATGGCTTAAGACCCAATATGCTTGAAACGCTTAAAACAAACACAAATCAGAAAAAAGCACACCAACTCTCTATTTAGTGGATTCTCAAGATGTGATGATTCTTGCTCAGAACACGTCAATCATTCGGCTTAATCATCATAGTGCTTGCGGTGGTGGTGGTGCTTATGGCGATTCTTCTTCTCTTCATCATCGTCATCATCATCAGAATTATCATCTCCCTGCATGAATTATTGATTTATAAGCCAAAATCACCAATCCTAAAAACTTTGCACCATAATCTAGGAAGTAATTGTTTTACTTAAATAAACGGCCATAAGGCCCGCAATGCTTTATGGAGCGAGAATGTTGGGCGACTAAATATGAACACGAACAAAAAATGAGGGTAGCGAGAGATGAGAATGCTAAGATGGATGTGCGGACACACTAGATCGAGATAGAATAAGAAATGAACACATTAGAAACAAAGTGGGAGTAGCACCAATAGACAAGAAAATTAGAGAAACACGATTAAGATGGTTTGGACATGTTTATAGGAGACCTTTAGATGCACCTGTGCGACGTTTAGAAGGTAGAGAATCACTCACACAAATCAAAAGAGGAAGAGGTAGGCCTAAAAAGACTTGGAAAGAAGCTATTAAACATGACATGTTATACCTAGAAATAAACGAAAATATGGCTTATGACCGTAAACGATGGCGCGATATGATCCGTATAGCCGACCCCACGTAGTGGGATTAAGGCTTAGTTTGTTGTTGTTGTTGTTGTTGTAATCGAGCATGGAGAACATACAGAAAAATTGAAAAAGTTAACAATCCAGTAAAGACAGATCAATGAACTGCACAATCCACTATTCAATTTATCAAGAGATGTTGCCATTCTATAATAACTGTAACATGGTGGGATAATAGCTATGGTTATATTCCCAGAGGCCACTCGGTTTGGGGAATTCATATTTGTTAGTCCTCCGGAAACATATTTAATCCTCAAGCAACTTCTATAACGTCCGAAATTTACGATTTAACAAGAACGGTCCAGCATCTGTTAAATTTATCTCTTCTCTAAATGATACCAAAACTTATAATCGATAAGCTAAGAAGCTGAAAATCACTTTTTTTTTAGAGTTTGCAAACAATCCCTTAATCTTATCTGTTATCTGAAAAGATTCCTGAATCGGTCCAATACATAACTTCAAAGATTAGACTATTTGACAATGGGGATCAAATGGTTCCTAAGCATATAATCCAGAGAGACCAAATACAAAGATATAGGGCACAACTATAATATAACCAAACAAAACATAAGCTCCTGTGTAGCATAAAAAACCATTGTCATAAGCAAAAAGGGAAAAAGAAAAACTCACATATTTCTTGCGGCCATAGCTCTCATCATCATCATCACCACGCCTCTCATAGCTGGGCTTCTTGTAATCCTCCTCCTCAGACCTCCCATAGCGGGGTCTTTCATACTCCTCAGTCTGATAACTGGGCCGCTCATAACTGGGCTTCTCCTCCCCATACTCAGCTCTCTCGGGCCTCCGTCCATACCCACCAGACCCAAACTCCTCGGATTCAGGCTTCCGTCCGTATTCGGATCCACCGTATTCGGATTCGGGCTTCCTCCCGTAACCCGAGCTGTACTCGGAAGTGGGCTCCTCGTACTCACTCTTCCGGCCATAACCCGACTCGTAACTGGGTTTCTCATATTCGGGTTTCCTGCCATACTCGGAGCTGGGTTCCTCGTACTCTGGTTTCCTGCCGTACCCTGATCCATATTCAGATTCGGGTCTCTCGTACTGGGGATTGGGTTTCCTGCCATATCCGGATCCGTATTCTGGAGTGGGTTCCTCGTAGTCAGGTTTCCTGCCATACCCGGATCCGTATTCTGGAGTGGGTTCTTCGTAGTCAGGTTTCCTGCCATACCCGGATCCATATTCTGGAGCGGGCTCCTCGTACTCAGGTTTCCTGCCGTACTCGGGCTCAGGTCTCCCATACTCGGGCTCGGGCCTCCCGTATTCAGTCCTCCCACCAAATTCAGATCCACCACCAGATCCATACTCACTCTCTCCATAACTGGGCTTGGGACTATCGTAGCCATATCCAGCCTCAACCGGTGGAGGCCCCCGTAAGCAGGCGGGCCGGGTCGTGGCTTGGGCCGGGCGTAGCTCTTGTACTCGTTGTCCAAGGCCTCATCAGCGTAGGCGGAGGGCTCAGCGTATGAGGTATACTGTGGGCGATCGTAGTCAAAGTCGTCGGAAGTGGAAGAGGTGTTTGGGTAACATGTCTCTTCGGAAGGGGGGAGGGGGCGGCCGTAGGTCAAAGTGATGTCGTATCCGCCGCCGTAAGGGGTGGAATCGTACTCATCGAAGTCGTCGACCTCGTCAGCGGAGTCGTGGTGGCCTTTAGGGAAGTACGACATGGTTGATTGATTGGGGGAAATTTTGTGATCTGTGTAAAAAGAATGTGAGTGGAGAAGACGACCTAATTTCAGCAATTTATAATCCTTTGACTTTTAGGATGTTACGTAAATGCCCTTAGATCTGTGGATAATTGCTTAATAAGTATATGACAGGTGGAGCATGTCGGTAAAGACATTAGGGTATAATTGGGATTTCGCTCGTTTCCGGATTGCTAGATTACATGTGGACGATCCGTGTAAATGGATCTGAATACCATCTTATTCGTGATTGATGGCTGTCGGCAGAAATATGTGTGTTTACATTCACAAAATTCGAGAAATTTAAATGAAAATTTTAGTTTTGAATAATTTTATATAAATTAAAATTTGTTCGATTCAATCTTTTACGTTTATAATTTTTACATATGTTAATGTATACATCTATATAATAATTTAATTATTAATTTCTTATTACTTACAAATCTCTCTGAATAAATGAACTTTGCAAGACTCACATGAATAATAATGTCGTTTACATGTAATAGCTCCTTAATCATTGTTATAAACAAAGTAAAATGACAATCTACTAAGGGTGTAAACGAAGAGAAATCGAATCAAACATAAGTCTATTCATACTTGTTTGAATTTTAATTGAATTCAAAATCATTGTTTGAGTTTGGTTTGATTATTAATTGAGTCGAGTTTGGGACGAGCTTTAGTCGAGCCAGAATACGAATCAAACTCGAGTAGCTTAATATTTTGACATAATTTATTCTTTTTACTAATCAAATCAAAATCGAGTTCGTAGAGCTTTCCCAACTTATCAAAGGAGAAAATATGTTCAAGCTTTGATCGTTATGTTAATGAATCAAGCTCAAACGAGATTTTAACGATTATTCTCAAATCGAGTAATTTGGTTCGTTATTAAGCCTAAAATCAACGCACAATTTCCATAACAAATATCACTATGTGGTTTTATTTGTTAAACTAAATTTGTTTCATTTATATCTCATTTTCACTATTTGCACAATTAACCATGAGGACAAAAACTTAGGAATGCATTGTCAACTGTCTGGATCAACTGGATCTTAGTGATCCAATGTTGAATTTAGACAAAAATAGCACTCAGTGGTACTCTATACTATTGTCTTCATGATGTCCAACAAAACGAGCATATTGATTTGGATCAAGTAATTACCTTGGGTCACGGACTTTCGGGTGTCGGGTTCGAGCTCTTAGGTGACTGAAATAGATAAACACACGTATGGCCTAATAGGGGTGGTCGATACTAAAACCTCGATCGCCGGTCGGATCGAGTTTACAGTTTATAGAGACAAATATGAAAATAAGAGGTAAGAGAGGCATAGTGAATAGTTACCATCAAGTTAGCGATATTTATAGATATTCCCATTTAATGTGGTTGTCTTCCTGTGTCATCATCCTGGAGGGTGGAGTTGTCTTATCTTTGTCGGGAGATCAATGATCCACCTTTGCGGGTTAGACCCATTCCCCGGTCCGGGTCGGATACGAGCTCAAACCCAAACCCTATTTCAAGACCTAATGTATCGGCCCAATTGACAAGATCTTCTGCATCTTAAATCGCATATCACATATCATACACGTTTATGTATGTGTACTAATTCATATTAATATAATTCATGTTGTGATATTTATATCAATACACTAATCAAATATATTACACAATAAGGAGATTATGTATAACATTTCTATGCTTTTAGATAATTATTAATTTAATTCTTATAAAGTTTAGAATGAATACCCAAATAATAAGTGAGAGTTCAATTGTGGGCTTCAAAATACATTGGGCCTGTACACTGACTGTACACCCAATATGATGCCGACTTGCGATTTAGTTGGTTGATATTCATTACATTGCATAGGCCCTAGGAACAAGGTAGCTGTTTGAATAAAAATAATAATAAATGTTTGATTGTTTGGATCAGTTCAATTGAATCTTTTTTTTTTTTTTTTTCCTGAGGGCAGATTTTTTTTTAATCTTTGGATATAATTGAATGGGACCAATCACACGGATCTAAACATATTGTTCATTTTAGTTTTATTTTTATTTTTTTATTACTAACAACTCCCTAAACATATCACACATTAAATAATGTTTAAAATTTGAAGGCAAAACCACCGTGAACACTCCTGACTAAGGGTGTAAATGAGTTTGACCTGAGCCGAATATAATATTGTTTGAAATTATTAGATTTTAATCGAGCCTTTAAAAATTATTTTTTAAGCTTGTTGATTATTATTCGAATCGAGTTCGAACAAGTTTTGGTCGATCCAACACGAATCGAACTCGAATAAGTTTTGAGTTTGTTGATTATTATCCGAATGCGAATCGAGCTCAAGTAACTTAATATTTTTACACACATTTTATTCTTTTTCTTTTCTAATCGAATTTTATTTTTTTTTAACTAATTGAAATTCTAACTTTACATATTATTAAATGAAAAAATGAGCCTCAACAAAAAATTTAATAATCGATATCGAATCGAAATATATAGAAGTTTAGTTTGTTTTTCACCCTACTTATAATATTAGTTCGAAGTAAATAATTATTACAATAATAATGTTATCTTGTATGCACTATATTCACATAATTTACTAAAATTACATATGAAAGACATTGGGAACGACAACAATACAAAAGTGAGAGCAGCTTTTAGGTGTGTATTAAAATAATTACAATTGAATTTCAAAATTTTTCATTTTTTTTCCCTTTTCAAACTTTAGAATTTTCAATTATCATCACCAATAAATTATTTGATCACGTTCATGTTTCATTATGTCTCTTCTTTTTATTTATAAAATTTGTTCATAAAATAACACCAATTAGTAAAAATAATTATAACAAATATTTTGACTTATTAAGTGTTAATCAGAGATGAAAAATTTAAATTTAAAGTAAGTTAAAATAAAGTAACTTTGTTCATTATCTTCAACCAAGTTCTTTTTTACCAGATTCTTCACTGCACTCGATTTCACTCCCGCGTCTCTTCTCCGCAACACCCTTTACCCATCTTCTCCAACTAGATCGAACCAGCAGTAGCCAAGCCGGTGACAAACACATGGGCTCCAGAATAATCACGGTGGCGCAGGACGGCGCCGCCGATTACCGGACTGTGCAGGAAGCCATAGACGCGGTGCCCCTCGGCAACACTTACCGGACTGTGATTCGCGTGGCGCCTGGCGTTTATCGGCAGCCCCTGTACGTGCCCAAGACGAAAAACCTCATCACGCTAGCCGGAATCCGCCCCGAGGACACGGTGCTGACGTGGAACAACACCGCCACCAAAATCGAGCACCACCAGGCGGCGCGTGTGATTGGGACCGGGACGTTTGGGTGCGGTAGTACGATTGTTGAGGGGGAGGATTTTATTGCTGAGAATATCACTTTCGAAAATTCTGCTCCTCAGGTACAATTTTTTTCTGAATTTTAATTTTAGTTTTTGTCCATCATCATGTTTTCTTGACTTGGAATAATTGGATGTAGTATTTGTGTTATAAATGTAAAGTTTATGATGTTGGAATCATGTTATTGAGCTCAATTTGAACTATAAAGTTATTTTCTGCTATTAATGCTTTGAAGTTGCTAATATATGGTATCTTTTTCTTCAACTTTATGCAGGGATCAGGCCAGGCTGTGGCAATTAGAGTGACAGCTGATCGTTGTGCATTCTACAATTGCAGATTTCTTGGTTGGCAGGTATATATATACACACTTTGCATTGTGCTATTCTAGGGTTTTTTTGGGTAAATTGATCAGTTATTAGCCGATAATGTGGAAAAGAAGAACTCCGTCGCATAGGAGCCACTATTTGAAGTTTTTTCAATTTGTTTGTATTTTGTACTTGTGGATTCTGTGATAGGGGCTCTTTCTTTTATCAAATCAAGAAATTGTAGACTAATGGATTGTAAGGTATGAACAAATTGCGGAGGAGAATGAATGACAAAATAAGAACTGCACAGGTAGTTCAGTAGTTTCATTATACAGAAGAACTTATGTTTGTCTAAGTAGATTTTGCTAATATAACCGATCTTTGGTTTGTTTCCAATTGGTAACGTTTTGGAATTAGCTCTAGTGCTATCATTGCTTTAACCGAGGTCCTCGTTCATGTAAAGATTACTTTTGTCTTTTAGAATTGGCTCTGGCAATTTTTGCGAATATGATACTAAATCTTGGCTATAGCCATCATCATCATCATCATCATCATCAGCATCAACTGCACCTTATCACACTATGTGGGGTCAGTGGTGTGAAGTTTATATTCTCAATAATTGTCTAAAATTAGTTAACACTACAAAATTCACACAAAATGCAAAGTGGCAAAGTTTTACGCCAGATTCCCTTCTTGACACAACCTTCATACGAAGGAGAGATGAGATGAAATTCCAAAACCATCATCATCACAGGTTTTTCCACTTGCATGGAAAATACGATGAGACGGTGATGAGTTGAGATAGTTGCTCTAGTCATGATTGATATTGTAAAATCAACATGTACATCATGGAAGTAAATCCTGGCTATAGCCATTAATAGTAAAAGCGAAAAACACATATAAATCTTAAAAAAACAAGTAGAAATGGTATGCATATTAGTAATTAATGGTAATAAGAGATTGTAATGATTTGTCTAAGATATGGCTTGTTTTCTGTCTGAAATTGTGTTTATGCAGGATACGCTGTATTTGCACTATGGGAAGCAATATTTGAGGGATTGCTACATCGAAGGAAGTGTAGACTTCATTTTTGGTAATAGCACTGCTCTTTTGGAGCATTGTCATATCCACTGCAAATCTGCTGGATTTATAACAGCTCAAAGCAGAAAATCTTCCCAGGAGACAACAGGATATGTATTCTTGAGGTTTGTGACCTGTTAATGTTGCCATTAGCTTTGACATAAATTTGCTCAATACAAAACTATAATGCACTTTTTTTTCTCTCCTAAAAAACTGCATCCAATTCGGCAGAAGTTTGCACGTGATATGTTATGTCATGCTTTGGTTTGTGAAAAACAATGATTACCAAACATATGCTATATTCAGAACGCTTTACCCACTTTCGCTGTGTGTGCTGATGCAGATGTGTGATTACTGGTAATGGAGGGACACAGTACACGTGTCTCGGACGACCATGGGGACCTTTTGGGCGGGTGGTCTTTGCGTACACGTACATGGATGCTTGTGTTAAACAGTGTGGTTGGCATAACTGGGGAAAGACGGAGAATGAAAGAAGTGCTTGTTTTTATGAGTACAGGTAAGTTATTGGGAACTTAATGCACCTAGGTGCTGCCATAATAAGATTTGATCGAGTAAAAGGGTAAAGGAAATCATAAAACTAAATATTTTTCCAGTATAAAGAAGAAATATTTCATCAAACTTATGGGTGTAATTTGTGAAATAGAAACAAACTTATGGGTTTTTTGTAATTAGATGAACCTCAAAAGGTATTTTTTGTAATCAACACTAACGATTTGCAAGAATCTGCCAAACTATGTCTTGGAGAAATATTTGTTCAACATCTTGTTCATGACAACTATGTTTTGGTGGGCAGCTACACATGCAGGTCCATGCACTGAAAAGTTATGGCCATTGTTCTTCTGCAAATTTAAAGCGTCTCTTGTTTCGGAATACGTAATCTTGTAGTGGTCCATTTTTGGGTGTTTTTTTCTTGAAAATGTTGAAACAATTGCAGGTGCTTTGGACCAGGTAGTTGCCCGTCAAAGCGAGTAACATGGGCCAGAGAACTGATAGACGATGAAGCCGAACAGTTTCTTGCACATAGTTTTGTCGACCCGGAACCACAACGGCCATGGCTGGCTTCGAGGATGGCTGTGAGGATACCTTATTCAGCTTAGGAATGTTATGTGAAAGAACTAACTGGTTCGACAATATGGTACAAGTATGCAGTCTCTGATCAATAATATATGTGATAAATTAAAATAAAAAGAAGCGTGTTTTCATGATCTCTCTCCAGTGTGTTGTATTTCACGATTCTGATAATGTATTGATCAAAGTTTGTAATTGTCTAATGGTCTTGTTCTTAAGCCCATGCAGTTAGTTGTTATAAATATGTGATCACATTAGTGCTCCTATGTTTGGTTTCTATTCCAAATTGTCATCTCCTATTGTAGAATCATCCAATGTGTATTTATTTTTTTAGTGAGGTGGGGAGTGGGATTTGCATTTTTTACTCATTTGCTTGTTCTTTTTTATTTTGCTTGTCATTTCACCATTCCATTCGAGGTAGTCTTTGAAAAACAAACCAAACTAAATTGATTTGAGACCGATTGTTGAAAGCTTGTGTTTAGGTTTGTTAACATAAGAAACCAAGTTAAAATGGGTGTTGAACCTTATTGGACCAAATATTTAAGAGGTTTCCATTGGTTGAAAATAATTAAAATATATCATCAAATTCTACTAAGTGGGTAGATGAGATTGACATTTTGAATTTCTCAAAATCAATTATTGGTGAATGAGAAATTAATGGTATAAGTTAGCCACTTAAAATTGAAAATTGACATGGAAATTGATAAATGTAGAGGTTGAGTGAAACTCCAACCCACATAGGAAAGAAAGTCAGCTTAACTCAATTAATATAGCCCAAGTGGGACTAATGGGTTTGGGACTAATGGGTTTGGGACTTTGGGGTACAAAGTTTTTAAAGAAGAATGACATACATGCTTGGGATTTGGTTAAAACATGACGCACCGCCGATCGGCTGGGTCCGGGTCATGTGCGTGGGCTTGGGGCTCTTATAATTTTGGACAAATTTTATTTAAACCTTTAAATTAATTTTTTACTCAAATTGGGTTGGGCCTACACAAAACTAGGCCTAGCGCGCGGTTGCGTGCGCGCACACTGGGCGTGCGTGCATGGTCGCGGGCGCTAAGGAGACCGCCACACCGAGGTTAGTGAGCTTTTCGCGTAGTAGTGCGCAATCGCGCAACTTTGAACATATACACTGTTCGCGCAACTTAGCTAAAGACGTGTCTATCAATATTTTCATGAGGCACCTAAATGTCTATCAATATCAACCCATGCAAATGAAATAACATACGAAAATTAATCGATAAAAATCGGATCATTATGCTTTAAGCATGTTGATTATTTCCCTTCTAAAGTTTGAAAGACTAAAACACTTTCTTGTTCGATGTAGGTTCGACTTTTGCAAGTGCTTCTAAGTCGAATCGTAAGTCGTTAATATCTTAGAGACGATTCTTTAAAAACGTAAGCACTTAATACGAGACAATTTCATCTTGCAGAGATAGTATCAAATACTAGTCTCAACTTTAAACACATCCCGTCCCGTTTTTCCATTTATACTTTTACCGATTTTCTTGTTAAACAATATCCCATTCAAACAACATTTTTTTCGTTTAATAAAATGTAAAGCTCGGCTCAAGTAAAATTCATTCAAATCTGACTCAATTAATAATCAATTAAATTAAACACAAATTCTGAAGTTAGATTAAAATTCAAAATCCTGTGTTGGGTCATTGGGTGGAGTGGAACATGAAGTTAATCAGAAATGAAACAGATCCCGGAAATGGGTCCCCTGTGTGAGAACTCTAACGTCCTTAACCAGTAATAACTCGCCACGTCAGATGAATAAAGTAATATAAATCAGATATGGTTGTCCTCTTCTTCGTTCCCACTCCCTTTCCTCGCCAGCCTCAAAATTTCCAGAAAAAACCAAAGTTGAGAATGAGCGAGCTCACGGCGGCGCCGCCGTGCCGCAACGCCTTCGTACCCGGCGTTCCGTCACATTTCAAGAGACAGCCGCTCATTTCTAGTCTGAAATGGCAATGCAACGTTTTGAGGGTGGAGAAAAACCTTAGGCTACCGAAGATAGGAGCTCAAATGGTGAATCCATCTAAATACTCTTCCAGAATCTCCACCGATTTCCCTCTCTATGAAATTCCTGGGGTAAAAAAAAAGTTATTCTTATTTACAGTATCTGCAATATTTTCGATTATGGGGTTTAATTTAGAGTTTTGAGTTTTGCGATGGGCAGGCTTCATTTGATCAGTATTTGGAAGACAAGCCTAGGGTTTTTAAAGCCATGTTTCCTGATAAACGTCGGAGCCAGCAACTCAATGAGGTTATCTTTCTCAATTCTTAGCTTTCGCCGGTTTTTCTCTTTACTTTATAAATAGATTATTGGGATAATTACAAAAACACCCCTGAGGTTTGGGCTAATTACAAAAAAAACCCAAAGATTTTTGATAATTACAGAAAAAACCTTGAGGTTTGATTCCCTCATTACATTTTTCCTATCCATAAGTAAAAAACAAAATCCAAAAACCCATGATATTTGTAAAAATACTACGGTTATCGCCATTAAATTTAACACATAATCATACCTGGTGGGTTTTTTTCAATTTTGAAACATCTCTGGGCTTTTTTGTAATTAGCCCAAACCTCAGGGGTGTTTTTGTAATTATCCCTAGATTATTTGATGCAATTATTTAATAATCGGATGAATAGTCAATAAATCAAAAGGAAAAAAAAAACACTAGATATCCTTATCAGACCATTTGTCACTGTATTGACCAAGTCAGGATAGAGAATTTCTTGAAAGGGTTCTATGGACAGAAAATGGGGACACTCTTTGTTACTAATAGCAAGATAGCAAGAAAATTATCCCTTTTAATGAAGAGTGTGATCTTCAATGACAAAATCATGAGCTTTGTAATTGAACTTAGAACTTGACAGCAGGACAAATGGTCAGATCATGTCAATCAGGCCCTTGGAGCACGAAAAATCCCCCTGGTTTTTGATCCAGAGGATTCTGATTTGGTTGTGCAACATTTAAATTTACTTTGTCTAAGTTCAAATAAAATCGTTAT
Organism: Rehmannia glutinosa; assembly: GCA_016081115.2. NCBI lineage: Eukaryota > Viridiplantae > Streptophyta > Magnoliopsida > Lamiales > Orobanchaceae > Rehmannia > Rehmannia glutinosa. The sequence continues at coordinate 1,578 of JABTTQ020001662.1, read as the reverse complement.
AACATTTAGTTTAAGATTGTATTTCATACGGTTGCGAATATAAAACATCCTAATAAACATTTAATATTTCTTCTATCATATCAAATTCAACAAAATAAGAAAAAAGAACTAGTTTTAACCATGGAGCCGCTACCGGAACCGAAACTTTCCTACACGGTTCCGGTTTTGCAACCGGGTTCTGGTCAACGCTTCCCGGAACCGTTGATCACGGTTCCGTTTCATTTGGCCACCCCTACCGCCACTTATCCACCCCAATCGAAGGCTGAATATGATAGGCAATTATATGCTTATGAAAATGACTAGAGAAATGGAAATGGACTTGTGTCTCGACAGCTTTGAGATACTAGTGAAACTCTGCAGAAAAATCCTCTATTATGGCATATTTGAATAAAGGGAACCCTGAGATTTGGTCTAATTACAAAAAAATCCATAGATGTTTCAAAATTACAAAAAAAAAAAAAACGTCAGGTTTAATTATGTCTTAAATTTGAGGGGGTAACTTTAATATTTCTATAAATATCAGGGGGATTTTGAAATATATTTTGCTTATGAAGGGGAAAAATGTAAGACGGAATCAAACCTCAAGGTCTTTTTTTTGTCATTTTCAAAAACCTGTGAAAATTATCTATTTTTTTCTTTTGTTCTTTGTAATTATCCCTTATAGAAATGAATGAACAAGGTGGCAAAACTTCAACCAAAACTTCTTACAGTATCTTTAGTTTATTTGTGTCTTTATCCATATTTAATTTTGTATGCAGGAAGAGTGGAGAGTTCACATGCTACCGATAGAATTCCTATTTCTGACTGCGTCGCCATTGATCGACATGAGATTAAGATGTAAATCTAGTGGGACGGATACCCACCTGGAGTTCCTCGCGATGTTACAAAGGTTCTCGAGCTTGATATTGTAAGTAAATTGCATACACATCATTGCTCTCGCCTCGCTTGCAGTTAAAAAATTGCCTCTTTAACTATATTTTTTGAGATAATTACCAAACCCCCCTGAAGTTCGGGCTAATTACAAAAATTCCAGAGATTTTTGAAAAATGCAAAAGACCTCATGCGGTTTGATTCCGCCTTACATTTTCCCCCTTCATAAGCAAAAAGGACTTCAAAACCCCTGATGTTTATAGAAATATTACACTTACCCCTTAAATTTAAGATATAGTCAAACCTGGGGGCTTTTTGTAATTTGCAACATCTTCATATTTTTTTGTAATTAGCCCGAACCACACTGTCTTTTTAACATCAGCATTTGTCATGCAGATTAGATGGGAGCTCCAGGGCTTAGATGACATGCTCAAGCCATCTCATTTTTCCCTTGGTGTTAAGGGGGCTTTATATCCCGATAGGCGTGGATCGCGAAGCAGGCTGAAAGGTCAATTAAAGATGAGCATGAGCTTTGTTCTCCCTCCTATGCTTGCATTGGTTCCTGAAGATATTCGTCGCGATGTTGCAGAATCGGTTAGACATCTGTACCTTTCATTTTCTTGTTTTGAGTATTTTTTTTTGGGATAATTACAAAAACACCCCTGAGGTTCGTGCTAATTACCAAAAACCCAGATATTTTTCAAAATT
>JABTTQ020001661.1:0-106730 GCA_016081115.2 Rehmannia glutinosa | reverse complement strand
ACGTATTGCTGTGATATTTGTCAACTACAGAAGATTCAACTCCTACAATTAAAAACTAAACGAAAGTAGGAATTACACCAATGATAAAGTTCCTGATTGACCCAAGATAGATAGTATTAAATGCCCAGGTCAGTGCAGTACCAAAATGGGAGATAATTTATCCTTGCCAAGTTCACATTTAAATAAGATAAATATATTAGTTATAGTAGTTTTATGGATGACAATAATTAAAATGTTCAATAAACAAGCACATTGAATTTTTGTCAGAAGTATAATCTTTTATTGCCTTTATATTCTAAAAATCAGTTTCATACAAATGAGTTATTTGTAAATGGTAGAAAACTTTTTACGAGTATCTTTGTTTAGTAATCCTTTTGTGAATGCTCTTCATACCGGAATATATTGATTCTTATTTTTCTCGTATAGTTTTTTTGATAAGAAAACAAAGATATTTTATTAGAATAAAAGGTAGAACATGTTACAAAGGGACGAGGAGTCCCAAGAAAACAAAATAAAACCTAAGGTTAAAGGGGCACAGCCCAGTCCTAGCGATATCAGATACAAAAACTTTAAAGTCTTGTGATTTGAGACCCACCAAGCCCTAAACTTAATCTTATACCACACATCCTCTAAAGGTTCCTCCTTATCTTCGAAAATTTTTTATTTCTTCTATCCATAATGACCAGAACATAACATGAATCATCACATTCCATAAGACCTGACCCCTGGGACTGAAACGACCTCCCATATTACACAAAATTAAATCTTGCAATCATGCTTGGCAATCAGTATAGTAACCTGCATTAGGTTTAGTCTAAATGAGGAAATTTATAAAAAGAGAGCTAGGCTTACATTACCTGTTTTATTCCAGCGGATCCTGCTTGAGATGGTGAATATTTGATCTAACATTGTTTTATCTAGAAAATCTCAAAGATGACGAAAATCTCACCGAGTGGTTCAGTGGGGAACTTTAGCCTATGCAATGATGTTTTGAGACATGATCCTGAAGCATTTGAGTATGTTACCCAGGTAGAATGGTCTTGAATGGCTTTCTCGATCCTTCTTTTAATGTGAATATGACTCTACTTGTTCATCTATCAGATGTGGTTCTTTTTCAATTTTTCAGAAGAACGACTCTCTAGATCCTCATAACATTTGAGGATTTTATGTTTGCTGAACTTAATCTCTGATTTGCTTTTGAAGTAGTTGAGTAGTTGAATAGATGTTTATTGCTCATATTATGAGTCTATATGCTAAGGTCAGGTTAATTTTTGATATCAAAGTTTCATTTGAATGACACTTGGAAATTATATTGTTGTTTTATGTGTCCGGTACATAAATGGCACATTGTCCAAAATCTCCTTGAAAAAATTTACTTGTGAAGGATTTCGATTTTAAAACTAAAAATGCCTTCAAATTTCAGAAAATTCTATGTCATCTTTTCTGCAATCCCCTAAAACTTATTTATACGATTAGTCTGTCTGCTTGAAGACAGCTGTACTTTATGGCCTTGTCATTCCCACTAAATTGTCTTGCTGTTACGCCCTTAAATTATGCTATCCTTTAATGCATCTCAATGGTTTTTAGTAGTAACTGTTGAGATATTTTTTACCATGGTAAGGGGCTGAAATATAGTACATGTTGCTCGTAAAACGAACGCCTCTGGACATTTTTTTATCCCCTTAAATCCTTCGTGTTACTGCTTTGATTCTTAAAAGAACTGTCCTGCTGTTGCAGCTCTGCACTATGCTTGGGAAATACTGTTTTTGCTCTTTCAGAGCTGCTTCTCCTCCCCTCTTAGATATGATATTCGCTTTCGAGTCTTTTGGGCTGTTACTTTGATGAAATTACAAGCCATGTGCTAAAATAACAATTATTATCTGGCTTATTATTCATTGCATTGTTCAAGTTTCTCAGGTCCTGCTAAGGAGTCAGTATACAGTGGTAATTTGACTGAATCCTCTAAAAGCCCTTTGAGCAGAGCATGCCTACTACTACTCAAGTGCCGAGCCACAGTTTAGGAACTAAAAATTATCAGCAAGATCACAATGTTAATAATGTAAGCTTACTTCTCAAAAACCCAAAAGAAAAAAAAAATTCCAATATAATACTCATTTGACTGATAAATGACCTTATCTCGGCAAATAATTTGATACTATTTGCAGGATATTATCAGTTCTTCAAGAAAACCTAAAGTGAAAAAGAGACGGAAAGATGACTTTGTCATCAGCAACTTGTCTGATCCCCATGAGCGTCAAGGTTTTACAGTTTATTCTGTTCGTTCTCCCCTTTCTTTTTCCTTGGGCTGGGAGATTGAGGGGTGGGTGGGGTTAGTTTGATCATGTTTTCCAGTTTTTATTATACCTAAGGAGTTGAGGATGTTGTTCTTCCTCAGATGCAACTATTGCAGCCTTTGTGAAATTTTGAGGACATATGTAGAGCAGAAATTTTTTGTGATGATCGCAGATGAAGCAGAATGGGTGCCATTGTCTCATGCTGATCTTAAAACACTTTAAATGAAATCATGTCGATTTGGTCGAAAAATGTACTTTCATATGGTTCCCGTGGATATTCTTTCAAGGACACTTAAGGTTTTAGATCACCAAATCTCATCGAGCAGAAGGACTGTCTATTGACGATAGTGAAAACGTAAGTTTGCATTCGTTATCTTCACGTACTGGTATCCATGCTGTGTGGATTGGTTTTTCTAGATAAAGTTGTTCTTGGATTATTTTTCTAGTTTTACTTTCAGAGGTTCTTGTTGGCCAAACTGTTGTCACTATTTTTTTACAGAAATGTAACCTTTGTCTGGTTTGACCTTTTTCACTTACATTGTCTTGCTGAGTAGTTCATTTCATTATCACATTCACAAGCAACCCCTTTCTTTGTAGGAAATCTCACATCATTATCTGCTTAACACTCTTCCTTAAACGCTATTATTGTAGTAATAATAATAAAATTTTGCATTCCCTTTCTTTCAGCCTTTAGGCATTTAATTGTGCTTGTATTTGACTTGATTGATAATCAAATTTATTGCTGAGGCTATTGATGCATGTTGGTCTTGATTATGGTTTTCATCTAGAGCTGACCTATGTCCTATCTGAAGAGGCTGGCGCCACGTGTCTGGAAGAATTTAGGAAATGCATTTGGCTAGAACAGGCTTCTGTTGAGTCTTGAAAATATCAATGCCGCTGAAGAGGCAGTTCCAGAAACTTTATTTGCTTGGTGCATGTCCCGATAGCCTGCTCATTTTGTTTGTTTTTGTTATGTGACGACATGTATGGGGCAGGCGATGTGACGACAATGAAACTCAGTGTGCTTTTAATTGTTCCAATATACTCAAAAATATGAATATGCGTGCTTTTACTTATGTAATATTGAAAAAGAAACAACATAATCTAGCTCTCCTCACTCTCCTTTTCTTCCTGGGATCTTTGGTGTCATGGGATTTCATCAATTGATGTGTTTAGTGAGTAATATGTCTAGAAGCTGGAAGCAATTTGTTGTGATAGCTTAATTAACCAGACTTATTACCAGAACTTGGAGCAGAGATTTGAATTTGACATAAATGTCAGGTCCAACTTTTCTGTTGAAGGCAGAGTTTCATCTAAAAATATGCTTTTAGTTTTAGGGCTGTATGTAGTTACTTCCATAGAACTTCAGAAACAGAATACCCTCATGGAACTCTGTGAAGTTGCATCTTGGTTTCTCGAGTGGCCCCTCAGAAAACCATAATTTGTATACACGCCCCATGATTTGCAAACTAGATGCATGGACTAATCTAAGGGTTTTCTATCATTTGTAATTGTGAGTTTGTCGCTCCTGAGGGGAAATTTCTGAAATGGCATCTGAAAGTTATTATTCAACCTATGGGGACTCAGGCTATAATAGTATTTGGTACCCTTATGATTGAAATATAATCGAAATATTTCGCCAACAAATTGCAATTTTGCTGTTTCTTACCTATTTTGTCACGTTTCATTAACTTGATTTTTCTACAAATAGAGGTAGAAACTGAAAAAAATATTTAGCCTTTTTGGGAGGCTGTCACTAAAGATTCATCAGATGTAATTTGTATATGTAGTATAATTACTGTATGGTTGCCGTCCCTATCTGTTGGTAAGAATAGTTCCTAACAACTTCTTAAATGTTTTATCGCCTTGAAATAAATCACTCTACTGTAGGAATTGTAAAGGAGAATTTTATGTGGAAATAATATCAACATCACTGGAAGTTAGTTAATGCTTATTAGACATGTCCTTTTATCCTATGCGCTTCCTTCCTTTGCTTGTCTCAGCTGGACTTTGAGTTGAGAGTTCTCAGTCACTTCATGCATAGGATTGTGACACTTTTGTGATATAGTATAACCTCAAAGGCCTGAAGGCCACATAAAAAATTGATTCATCTGGTCTGGACTTTGAGTTGGGAGTTTCCTCAGTCACTTCATGCATAGAATTGTGACACTTTTTTGTGACATAGTATAACCTTAATTAATGGCCACATAAAAATTGATTCATCTTGAATGGAGTATACTTCCATTGTAATATACTCTTACAGTATTTGGACATGGGCCCCTGAATGTTGGTCATGTTAGAATTGGCTGAAAGAAGAGTTTTAGTTGAATGAGGTTTTTGAAGGAACTAGAATGCTCGACTTCTATTCTATTAGCTACTTATTTAATTCCCCATTTAGTTTAGGATCCACCTGCTCAGTTTCAACTTGTCCTTCTTGGTTCTCATTTTTGGGATGTATTTCAATGCACTGTAATCAAATTTTTATACTGCTATCTTTTTTTCGAATACGTGTTATTTTTATGTCTTTTTTTTTAAATCTGTGTTTTAAGATGGTAAGTAAATTTTTTTTTTTTTTTTTTTTTGAACCTTCTATTAAGTATTTCAGATGTTTTAAGTTATGTTTGATCGCTCCTATCAGATTTGGTTGGATCAAGTCCCCCAGAATCTGAATAGCAGCAGGAACCTCTGGTTGCACCCAATTGTGACACTTTAGAACATAGAATTACTAATTTTCTTATTCTAGAATTTTTATTTCAATCTTTCATACGTTGTTGGTTAACTTATGGCATTCATGTTCAGTAATTCAAGAATTCAAGTTCTCAAGAACTTTTCCATGTTTTATGCTAGAGTCATGTTGCAATACTTTGATGCACCCTATCTGTGGATGTGAATTCATCTGCTCAGTTTTATGCAGCTCAAAAATGCTAGTTGAGTACATTTCCTTAAAGATTAACATATTAACATGTATGACGAAATGGCCTTACGCATAGGTGTCAAACTGACTAGTGGGCTTTTTATTCGCTACTGAATACATTGATTATCCCACTGTCCTAAATTAATTATCTTATATCAATAATTCCAGTTCTTCAGAAAATAAAACAAAAGGTTTCCTTAATAATGCGATTCATTATTGAACTTTTTATGGTATAAGATAATTAATTTAGGACAGTGGGATTAATGCAGCGTGATTGAGTAGTCGAATAAAGCCCGCAAATAAAGGCTTATGTACTAAAAGGACAATTTTATTTCCAAAATAACCTCTCATTTATAGTGATTAATATGACTAGTAACTCCTGACCACTTCTGAGGTTAAAAATGTATATACACCAAATTTTTCATTTTTCATATCTAACCTAAAACGATGTGCCATATAAACATGGAGGTTATTGCAACAATGGTTTTACTATTTAGGCCCCACTGCCCTCCGACAATTACAAACCCCTCTCCCACCCCCCCGGTCCCCTTACCTTCTCTGATTTAGGATGGAGTTATTCATGCACATTACTCTTGGTTCACTTAATTTATATACTTCAATTAAATTCATTTAGTAAACGCATTAAATCATAGTGAGATGATTTTAGATGTTTTACAAAATTGGATCATTCTTTTTCCAATTCACGTTGCAGGCTACTTAATTTATTTTTCGTTCGTGTTTGTTTGTAGGCTGTGTTTGGGTCTGTTGCGATTAGGCCTTTTGGTCATTTTTTACATTTTATATCATTCTAGATATTGCTGCCAAGTTGCCATAATTTGGCTGTTTGCCAGACTGCCAAGAATGATATTTTGGTTGAGCTTCTTATGTATAATTGCTTTTAGATACCCAACCTTACAATTTGTTTTCTTGAATTCCAGTTGGATGATGATGCGGTGTCATCCATTTATTGCTCTCTCGAGTCGATTCATGCTGCTTTAGCTATTATGGCTCATGATGGTATGCCAAAACAGCTTTATAAGGAAGAGGTATGAGTTGAAGCTCATTAGCTTTGCGAAAATGTTTTCAGTGCCTTCTGGGATTAACTTTTTGTAGCATAAATTGTTTGGGGAACCCACCAGATTATTAATTTAGTTGATTGTAATTATGGTCTACTTGTGTCAGAATATTGAAAGGATCCTGGAGTTCTCAAGACATCAAATTTTGATGTTATGTTCGCTTGTGATCCTTTATCGTCGTGCCTTGCACAAACCAAATCATAATGGGGCACTTGATGGTATGTCATGCTGCTAATTCTGTCTACCCTCTTTTGTTCATTGGAATTCTTATATCATGCTGTTACTGTTTAGTGTTGATTTATCATGAGTGACTACTCTATCTATATTATCTTTACCCCAAAGTTTTTGTTCTCACTCATTCTTTCCTTTCTTGAATATGAAGTAAAACAAAAAAAACTTGTCTTCTTTTATATCTGTTTCCACTAAAAGAAAATGTGAAGAGTTGTTGTACCTTTTCATTTAAGCAGAATTGCACTCTTATCTCCTATTACAGCAAGGAATTTCGCTCTCCTTGTGATGGCAGAATGTCCTCTTAGCAGCTTGATCAATTTTTCCCCAAGGGTATGGGTTGGGAGCAGGTTTTAGCAATGTCACATGTTTAGCCGTGGTCTTAGATTTCTAACTTAATTTTCAAATTAAGATTATTAAGATTTACAAACATAAGTTTAGCCCTGAAAGAGGAGATAACACCCTCTTTACGTTCTTTTCTGTCATACGCTTATTTACTTTTGACCATCAGATGAGGAAGATGAAGAATTCGGGGATTTTGGCTCAGCTAGTAAGAAAAGGAGAACTTCAAAAAAGTGTAAAACATAAGAAATCAACAAGAAACAGGTAGTGTGGAACTAAAATTTCTTCTTTGTGCAGTGCTTTAATTACATGAGATTTTAAAAAATAATTAATGTACTTGTACATATTTTCTATCTGGTTCTTTTTCCTTCCGTTTTAATCTATTTATCTTTGGTAGAATGTCAGATACTGTGAATGTTATACTTCAGAAGTTGTGCACTATTCTCAATTTTCTCAAGCAGTTATTGTCGATAGAACGCCTATCAGATAGTTGCATTCTCCAGCTCGTGAGAACTAGTTTACAAACTCTTTTGGTTGATAACATCCAACTTTTGCAGCTGAAAGCAATCAGTGTGATTGGTGGGGTAATGAAATTTGCTTACCTTTGTCTCTGGTTTGATCTAGTTCTAATGGCACGCATTTGCTGCTTTTGCTGAACTGCACTGTTGGTTACGTTTCAATCTGCAGATTTATTATACATATACACAGCATCGACCGTATATGATGGATGAAACTCTTCAGATCCTTCTGAAGTTGCCACTATCAAAGAGAGTGCCGAGAACTTATCATCTTCCGGATGAAGAACAAAGGCAGATTCAGTTGGTCACTGCTCTATTGATTCAAATGATTCATTATAGCGCAAATCTTCCTGGAAGTTCTGAGGCAAACTTCTGGAAATCCTTCACTGGACATGTCGATAGATGCTGATTACCCATCCAAATGCCATGAGGCAGTTACAGAGTCTTGCTGCCTCTTCTGGAGTCGAGTTCTTCAGCGATATACGAGCATAAAAATCAGGATGCATCTGAATTGAAGGCAATAATGGAAAATATTGTAATGGATTTGCTCTCTACTTTAAACTTACCGGAGTATCCTGCCTCAGCTCCTATTCTAGAGGTATTTAATTCATAGCTAATGCATTTACAGAATATTGACATCAGTATTTACCGACAGTTTCTGCAGGTTCTGTGTGTGTTACTACTTCAGAATGCTGGGCTGAAATCAAAAGATACTGCCGCCGAACAATGGCCATTGATCTTCTTGGTACCATTGCTGCAAGGTTGAAACATGATGCGGTCCTATGTAGGAAGGAAAATTTTGGATTGTGCAGGTGTTGATGAACAGTGACAGTGTTGATCCTAGCTATCCAAGAGATGTCTGTTCTATTTGTTTGGACTCAACGGCCGAAAGATCTGTATGTGTATGTCAAGGTTGTGATAAACAATTCCATGTTGATTGCCTGAAAGGAAGTGTGCAAGATGCTCCTCGAACTTCGACTGTGACATTTGCTTGTGTGAGAAACAACTTCTTGTCTTGAAAACTTATTGTGAGTCCCAGAATAAGGATGACCAGAAACAAAGTCGCAGTGATTCCAGGAAGTCTTCTCGAGCTACATGCAGAATCACAAACAGGAGATTGTCCAACAAATGCTGCTGAATTATTTGCAGGATACAGGCTCGCAGATGAACTACACCTCTTTACGCGATGGTCTGTGAATAAGAAGCAAAATATTTTGTTTATGAACATTTTTGTATGGCATAACCTTGTAATGAATATTAACTTGCAGGTTTTACCTTTGCCTTTGGTATAAAGATGACCCGGCTTCTCAACAGAAGTTTTTCTACTTCCTTGCAAGGATGAAATCAAGAGCAATTTTGCGCGATTCTTGTTCCTTTTCATCATTTCTGTCGAGGATTCAGTCAAGAAAATTACTTTTGGCATTGGGACAAAATAGCTCTTTTGCTAGAGGATTTGACAAGATTCTTCAAGTGCTACTGGTAGGTGAAATTGCTTATTGCATAAAATTTTTGGATTCTGAAATATTTATTTATAGTTCTTCCTATTATTTAGGCAAGTCTAAGGAGAACACACCGGGATTCGTGCTAAGGCACTGCGAGCGTATGTTGTGAACCACTTTATTAGATACGCGCCTTTCTTGTTTCTATTTTTTCCACTGTTGTTTTTCGGGGATTTGGGAGGTGGGATTTCTCCTTCACCAGAGATATACTTTTTTCCACTGATTATTTCGTAATCACAACAGGTTAGTATTATTGTAGAAGCTGATCCAGAGGTTCTGGGTGACAAGCTTGTCCAAACGGCTGTTGAAGGGAGGTTTTGTGACACAGCTATTTCGGTTAGAGAAGCAGCACTTGAGCTGGTTGGCCGTCATATTGCTTCACACCCTGATGTTGGTCTAAAGGTATTGCAGTTGCTTATACTAGTGTTTTACACTTGTGGTGCCTGCTTTGGCCATTTTAACTTGTGGGTTCTTCTTGTAGTATTTTGAGAAGGTGGCAGAGAGAATAAAGGATACTGGAGTAAGTGTTCGAAACGTGCTATTAAAATTATCAAGGAAATGTGTACCTCCAGTGCTGACTTTTCACAGTATACCACTGCTTGTGTTGAAATAATTTCACGTATCAATGACGAAGAATCCAGCATACAGGTATTGAATGATTGTGAATTTGAGTTCATAGTTTAAGTATCTGGGCCTTTCTTGGAAAGCCCTTTCTCGGCTTATTTTGTTGTTAATCAGATAGTACCACCAGAAAGATTTGCTGAGACGATCCTTTCAGTCGCTCTCTTTGCCTCAAACTTTGCCACACATCTTTGTTTTCATGATTGAATCTATGTAGTGAGTGGAGAATACAAGTAAAAATGCATGAAAAGTTGGTGTGATCTACTTATAAGCTACAACAATTTACTCTTATTTTTCTTGGACAGTGGTGTCTTTTATTCTAAACTGTTGCTAGGACTGCCTGCTTCTTGTTCAATGTTTGTTTGGGTTGCCTGTAGGCTGTAGCTGGTCAGGAACAGAGGTAATGGAGCTTAGGTTTTGTAGATTCTCCACTGCACCAAATGTATTTACTGTCTAAGTTAATTTGCTTTCCTTGGGTGATTTAGATATGATAAAGCCGTCTGTAGAAAGATGTGGCAAAAGTACAATTATCTCAGACCTTTCTTTCTTTTCTTTTTTTTTCTTTTTAATATTGTGGGATTGTTATGTCCTCTGTTCTTGACGTGCTTCTACTTTCACAGGACCTGGTCTGCAAGACATTTTATGAGTTTTGGTTTGAGGAGCCTTCTGGTTCGCAGAGCCATCATTTTAGAGATGGTAGTTGTGTTCCTTTGGAAGTGGCTAAGAAAACAGAGCAGGTTGTTGAGATGTTGAGAAAGATGCCTAGTCACCAACCTCTTGCCGTTGTCATTAAACGAAACTTAGCCCTTGATTTCTTTTCACAATCATCTAAAGCTGCCGGAATACAACCTGTATTACTTGCTTCAGCACGCAGGCGCTGTGAGCTAATGTGCAAGTGCCTGTTGGAAAAAGTATTGCAGGTATTGGTTTTGTAGAAAAAGTCATTGATATCTCACTCTCTTGTTCCTTGCACATACATTTCATTGTATTGCAGCCTGCAGACATTGCTTTTTTAAATTGTAGCTCATTAGTATCATGCTCTCGGTTCCTGCATGAATGTGATTATTACTGTTATTTTTTCTCGTCAAGTAAATGCCTTCAAAGATTTGCACCAATTCATCAAAAATAAGTTCTACAGTTCCTCACAGTAACATATAAAGTTATTGAAACTACCAAAACAAAAGAGGAAACCAGGACTGTCTTAAGCTGTGATTGGTGTCTCAGAGTGATCAAATATATTCCTGTTCCCATACCATGATATCCAAAAGTCATGTGCGTGAGTCTATGAATACGGGTGGCACCTACCTCTTACTTTATGAGTCCAAAACCTGAAATCACCATTTTGAATTCGCTGATAAGATTATCCCAACAGAACTACTTATAAGGCCACTCCTATTATGGTGATGGCCATGCAACTTTGAAATAACATTGATATATATTTCTCTTCAAATCTTAAATTCTGATATGTCTTGCTTGGCAATATTGTTGTGGTTCTCCAGGTTAGCGAAACAAACAGTGAGGAAGGAGAAGGGCGTATGCTTCCATATGTTCTGCTCTTGCATGCCTTTTGCATCGTGGATCCTACATTATGTGCACCAGCTTCTGATCCTTCTCAGTTTGTGATCACACTACAACCATATCTGAAGAGCCAGGTTGAAAAATTCCATGTTTAGTATATGAAATATCCACTATAAACTTGCTCTTGTTACAGTTTTACATATCTATTTCACCTATTGACATAGTTTGGTACATGGATTGGGGTGCATCAGTCAATGTGTCATGAGGTCTCTTGTCAGCTTTTACGATTGTTTAACAATCAACAACATACTTTTTGTGGTTATCAATATTTGGTGGCCAGTTTTACATTCAGTGTCTTTTTTTGTCTTTTCAGTATCCCTTTATTGCTTCATAAAGTTGGGTTGTCCTAACCATATGTTCTCTTGTGTCCAATTATATCTTGCAGGTGTGAACTAAAATTATTATTTGTCTTCAAGGAAAAGCTTTTTGTAATATCCTATTCATAATATCTAGTGATGTTTTTAATCATATATGATTCTGATACATTTTAAGAGGTTACAACTCTTGTACTCTGTTTAAGATCTATACCCACGCAAAATGTGGCATTGATTTGGAAATTTAGATTGGAAAGAATACTTTATATTTAGGAGGATTGAGTATCATGCACTGAATATCCGTATGGTCTGCTCTGTATGACCTTTGTTAAAAAAATGGAATTATTCCTTGTCTGTTAGAAATGAAATAATTATGGATGTTTTGTTTTGTCCGTAGTTAACATATTGTTGCAAAAACCTTAAAATGTCTTGTGGGGGATTATAGTTCTGGGAGGATTTGAGAGTTGGATCTTGTAGCCTTATGCATTGTACTTCATATAAACAGACAAACCTTGTGTAGAGGCACCAAAGATTCTTGGACGGCATTTAGGATTTTAGGTGACTCAGAACTCTCTCTCTAAGCATGCTGCGTGGCTATCATCCTTTTTCTTATGCATACTCTAGATTGTGGTCATTTGAGCTTGCTGTGGATGCGTTTCATCTTAGTTGCTCATGATCAGGAGGCAGAATCAAGACAGATATCCATTTATTTCATGTTGTTGGATATTTGAGGTCTAGCTTGTTCTTTCTAAGAGAAGAGCCTTTCTTATGCCCAGATAGGTTGAGTAATTTCCAAGTTCTGTGCGAGGGGTTTTCAAATAAAAACTTAAGGTAAGCAGAATAGAGAAGGACCTGATTTGATTTGCATACTCCCTTAGGTTATATAGCAGCTCTTGTTATCTTTAAGAATCATTTGGCTCCAGTATATTTGCTTGTGATGTTGCATATAGAGTCTCCAGGAATCATGTTTGTTTTTAGGTTCTCTTGACAACCCTTTACCAATGGTTGGGAGGCTCTGTTCAGTCCTAAATCTCCACTTAAGACACCTGATCCTCTTCCTTTAAGAGTAATCTCTTATTGAAGAAAGGCAAGATATATGTTCACACCGACATACTATGGTGAATTGCTGAGAAACTTGTATAAAGTTTTAATTACAGAAAAGTGCATGATAGTTGCAGATATGTTAGTGTGCATGTGCACATGGAAGCGAACCTGATTTAATTATAAGTTTCACTCGTGATGATCATGGGGTTTAGAACTGTGCTTAGTGCTTATTTTTCCATTGGCTCTTCTTCTTGAACTGTGTAACAAGAAAATATTATTGAAGGTCTAATATTAAATTCAGAATTGTTGACTAGTTTTCTTTATTTCAGTCTGACAATCGGGTGGCTGCACAGCTGCTGGAGAGTATATTGTTTGTAATTGATTCTGTCTTGCCTTTACTGAAGCTTCCTCAGAATATTGTGGAGGAACTTGAACAAGACCTAAAGCAAATGATAGTCCGACATTCTTTTCTGACAGTTGTTCATGCTTGCGTAAAGTATTTTACTTACTTTATAATCTATTGTTTATCCCTGCTTTCGTTAAATGACATGTTTACTTCAATGATTGTTATTATGCTTACCCTCCAGAAATGATTATTTTTTTATTATGTGCCTGTATGATTCTTCTATGATTATGATTTAGCGACAATTATTCTATCTGCTGCTCATAATGCAACGAGATATTTGTATTGGCATTTTCTCCTGCGGGTTCTATTTTTTTTTTTTTTTCGTTTTCATTTTCAAATTTCTATTTGGATAATCCGAAATTAAATGCATAGTCTGATCTCAAGTTGTATTCTTGGTCCAGAATTTCAATGAGGTCTTTGTATGTCAGAGTTGTAAGTAATTTTTGAGTGGCATCCGAGCGACTTTTAGTTTGTTGGTTAATTGTCTGTAATATGCTGTATATAGTTATTTTGTTGTATCGATATTTGGTGAGACAATCAAGTAGCATATATTCTACTAAAATATACATGTCCTTGTTTGAATGAGAAATTAAGGTAAAGATTCTTTGAACTAATGGAGAATCGTGGCTGCAACCATTGCTGCCGGCAAGTAGAAATTCTTCAACCTTTCTAACTATAAAATCCTTCCTTATCCTTGAAAAGGAATAGGACCTTCTTACTGGGGTATGGATCTGGTACACTGGGGATGGGAATTTATGATTTAAGATACTGTCCCTTTTAACCTGAATGTGGTTGTTTATCTGTTGCACATTGTCGGAAAAGTTTCTAGTGCACCCCTCTGGATTTATTGAAGTCCCTTTTTCTCCTTTTCTTGACTTGGTTTTAGACGACAAGGACTGGTTTGCAGATCTAACAATTCTTTGTTTTCCGGACTTGTCTCTCAAATATCAGGTGCTTATGCTCCGCGGGCAGAGTGACAGGAAAAGGTGCAATTGTTGTTGAGTATCTTATTCAGTTGTTCTACAAACGCTTGATGCCTTGGGATTTGATAACAAGCAGGTCAATAATCATCTTAAAAAACTTCAGTATTTTAATTGTTATCTTCTGGGTTCTCCCACCTACTGTTTGACACCCTAAGATACTATGAATAATTCTTTTTGTTCTAGTACTTTCATTTTTGTGTGCTTTTTTTTCTCTGTATTCTTCATATTCTGCATTTCTTCCTCTGGTTTCCGTTTTATGTTACAAGTTTTATTGCAATGCAAATTCAAGCTAATACATAAAATATCTTTTATACCTGCTATTGAAAATGTTTGGCAGCTGTTACTGTTTGATGCTTTTAATGGTAGTTTTACTTGATTTTCTGGGCTAGGTTTCTCAGTTTTATGAGTAGGTAATCATCTCATGCCCTCATCAACATGTTATTCCAAATGAGGACTTCTGTTAAATGAAATCAAGTACTCTTTATGAAGTAATACTCCCTTGAAACTTGAAAGACCCTCAAGCCATTTTATCAACTTTAAATGCTTAAAAGACACAAACGTACTATGAAAGCGCTTCAAACATTCTTGTTGTACGTACACGATCTCTCTATACCTACTTAAAGAGTAAGGTAAACCGGTGTAGCCTCGGCGTCCATGCACTTGATGCCTTTTTTCCCTTTCTTACCCGCTTGCTTATTGTAAATTGTTACGGTGATATGTTAAAATAATCTTTCTTTTCAGCAAGTAGGGCGGTCTCTTTTTTGTCTGGGGTTGTTGATACGCTATGGTAGCTCATTACTGGATGCATCTGCTTCCAACACAAGAAATATAGATGTTGCAAGCAGTATCCACTTATTTAGAAAGTATCTCCAGGCTGAGGATTTCATCATTAAAGTCCGGGCATTACAGGTACCCAGCTAACGACTCAGTTTTTGGATTTTTTTCAAATTAAAATTTATGATTTAGTTCTGTTTTTCTCAGGCATTAGGCTATGTATTAATTGCTCGGCCCGAGTATATGTTGCAAAAGGATGTTGGTAAAATTTTGGAGGCCACTCTTTCCGCCAATACTGATACTCGTCTGAAGGTACCATTTTGTTGTCAATAACATGTTCGTTCTGCAGTATGCTCATTGTTTTCTTTGCCAGATGCAATCATTACAGAACATGTACGAATATCTTTTGGATGCGGAAAGTCAAATGGAACCTGATAAAGTGAGTAACGATGATGTTACTCATTCAGTGGATGGTGTTCACAATGTACCTGTTGCTGCCGGTGCTGGTGATACTAACATATGCGGTGCTATAGTTCAGCTATATTGGCGTAGCATCTTAGGGAGAAGTCTGGATGTGAATGAACATGTGCGCCAAGCTGCTCTAAAGGTTGTTGTTATAGTTTGCCCCCACTATAGTCATCACGTTATTCACAGCTTATGTCTAACAAATTCAACTACCTATGCCAGTCATTATTGCATTGATGACCTGTTATTTAGTTTCAAAAGCTGGCAATCAGTTCTAAGTTCTAACTAATGTCCAGTGATTATTTGTGGCTTTTCGGTCTACAAACATTTTCCTAGGAATTATTTAAGTCCTGATAGATTTTAGGTATGGTACTATTTCATTTAGTGTTACTTTCTTCTGCTTCCAGATTGTGGAAATTGTGCTGCGCCAAGGTCTGGTACATCCAATTACTTGTGTGCCCTATCTCATTGCACTTGAAACAGATCCGGAGGAGGTTAATTCAAAGCTGGCTCATCATCTCCTGATGAATATGAATGAGAAGTACGTTAATCTTTTTGAAAAACTTCTGCTTTATATATCGTTATGCAAGCTAAATAGCTGCAGTCCTTCAGGTATCCAGCTTTCTGCGAAAGCCGTCTGGGAGATGGCCTTCAGTTGTCATTTATATTCATGCATACCATGAATGGAGGTCCCCCTGAAATTTCAAACCTTAAAGGCCAACCCAGATTAATTAACAATACAAAGGGAAAGTCAGACGTAGGGTCTTCTAATTATGCTCGTCATGGGGTTGCTCGAATCTACAAGCTCATTCGTGGAAATCGCATTTCGAGAAATAGATTTATGTCCTCTGTTGTTAACAAATTCGAAATGCCAACCTTGAGTGATTCTGTGATACCTTTTCTCATGTAAGCTCTCACTCTACTCAAAGGCATGGCAAACTTGTTGCTGTCACCACCGTTCAAATATTTTTCTGAGACTGCTTTCCTTTTTGCAGATATTGCACAGAGATTCTTGCTTTGCTGCCTTTCACGTTGCCTGATGAGCCTCTTTATTTGATCTATATTATAAATCGGGCGGTACAAGTTAGAGCTGGGACAATAGAATCAAACATGAAGGACTTTTTGCATTCATTACAAGGAAATACTTATAAAGGTGATGGAAATGGGATGGTTCAATTCGATCAAACTGTCAACCCTGGTAATGAAAGCACAATGGCAACTGATGGGAATCACAGAATATCTGGGGAGTTGCATGGTCAACAATTATTTGGAGATGACACATATAGGGACTTAAATATGAATCCTATGACTTCAAGAGATCCTTATAGCATCTCTACAAGTGATTTACAGAAAATCCAGGTACAGTTTGTCCCTTTTCTTGTGTGAGACAACGTTTTTTCTTATCCTTCTTTTCACAGTTGGTAAAAACTCCAGTGTGCTAAATTGAATGTTACTAGCCAGGGTGGATTAGGAAAAAGAAGTTCTTCTTTTCATATCGTTCTCATGAAACCTTTTCTTTTAGTTGTTCCCATACCTTTTGGATTAGAAAAAGTTCTCTTAACGGGACAATATAGGGTGAGCTTTAGCAAATTGGGAAGGAAATATGGGAGATATGAGGGAAAGGAGTCCGATAATCCCCTGTAATTGATGTATCATATATTCCCACTTCTGTGGGAGCTCAATGAAGCAATGCTATTTTCAAAATAACAGAAAGTAAGTTTAGTTTATCTGACAGATGGTTGGTAATTTTACAATCACACTGAATTTTTCTGTGGTTGTCATCTTGAGCATTGTGCTGGTTCTTTTATTTAGTATTGTGGCAATTCCAATAGTGGGTGATTGTGTCCTTCAAGTACCTTAGGTTTCTTTGCGTGTTTTCTTGTTACTTTCTCAGACCGACTGTCTAGCTGCTGGTGCTATGCAACTTCTTCTGAAGCTGAAGAGGCACCTGAAGATTGTGTACGGCCTAGATGATGCCCGCTGTCAGGTAATTAATGCTCCTTTTAGAATATTATTTGGATTTGGATGTATGATCTAAATTTTGGTTGTTCTTTGATTAGGCGTTTTCTCCAAATGAACCAGTAAAACCAGGAGAGAGTCTACCGCGACAGAATATTCCTTTCAATACCAGTGATGTTAACATTGATCCACCCAACACTTATGAAGACATCTTACGGAGATATCAGGTGATTTAAGTGCTTGTGGTGACTTTAATTTCAACCTCTAAACATGCGTGCTTTGTAACTGTTATCAACATGCTGTTTTATGCTCATTTGTTGTCTTCTTTTATTAAATTTCAGTTTTCCAGTTTTACTATATTATGTTTAGGTTTAGTTACAAAAATACCCGAGGTTTAGTCTAGTTACAAATACCACCCATTGACATTTGTCAAACTTATCTTTCAAAATTACAAATACCACCCATTGACATTTGCTTCTATATTACAAATTGCACCCTCAACCCTTTATAGGGGTATTTGTTAGGAAAATACAAAATTCAAGGAGATGTTTGTAATACATTAATGGGGGTATCGATAATTTTGAAAGATAATTTTTTTTTTTTTTTTTGGTAATCAAGCCAAACCTCAAGGATAGTTATATTAATTATCCCTTATTTTTATCTTTTTTCGGTGGAAGTATGATACAGACTTGCATGTTTTCTCTGTCAACTGATTTGCATGTTTTCTCTGTAGACTGCTATCTTCTGCAATAGTAGGTCTATTTTAGAAGAATGACTCTGGTTATCAAATGATTGAACAACCGGGAGTTTAAGTTTTTGCTGCAGGTATGCTGTTTTTCCTTAGCTAATAGTTCTGTTCTTGTCAGGATTTCAAGAATGCATTGAAAGAAGATACCATCGACTATTCAACCTACACAGCAAACATCAAAAGAAAACGGCCTCCTCCTTCGAGGAGAGGTGGGAAGGTTAGCCGAATGGTAGATTTGGGCGATGAAGATGATGAAGATGACGAAACTTGGGGTTATGGGGTAAGCAACAGGTTAAATAAGAGTGGTGGCGAAAAGGCATCAACACCCGAAGTAGACAGCGGCTATAGTTGTACATACTTATAGGTATAAGCTAACATGTACAGTTTTTCATAGAAAGGGGGAAAAGCAAGTCTAATGGAAACAGAGACTCTATGGTGAAAATTTAGAGTTGGGGCTAAAAGGAAGGTTCTGAAATTGGTTTTATTATTAGTATAATTTGTTATGAATAGTTTATTGTGTTCCCATTGTTCCTGCTTAAAGCTAATGCCTAGAAGGCATTTTTTTTCTTATTCAGAATCTAGGAAAATTGATATAGAACACAGAAGCTTTTAGGATCTCTTTTTGGGGATGATGGGGAAAATTTTGTTGAGTGGGGTATATTATATATATACCCTTCTCAATTGTGGTGTTGGCAGTATTTTGTACATTATGTTGATATACATTTTTCATTTCATTGTCCTATTTCATTTTGAAAATGAAGGCTTCCCATTGTTTCAGTCTTTCAGATGCTATTGATTCTGGTTTTAGTTTTCTTTTTAAGGGTGTTATCTACTTTATTATTCATAGGGATAATTGCAAAAACACCCCTGAGGTTTTGGCTAATTACAAAAAAACCAGAAATGTTTCGAAATTACAAAAAACCCATCAGGTATGATTATGTGTTAAATTTGAAGGGGTAATTGTATTTTTACAAATATGAGGGGATTTTTTATATGTTTTTTTTTGGTAATGAAGGAGGAAAATGTAAGGTTCAATCAAACCTCAAGGAGTTTTTTTTAATTTTCAAAAATCTCTTGTAGTTAACCCAAAGCTCAGGAGTGTTTTTGTAATTATCCCTTATTCATATGCTTCAAAGCTTCTAGTTATGTTTTGTATTTCACGTTGTTCAAGGGGAATTGTGTTTCAAATAGTCTCACTTATAATTATTTTATAAATTTATATAATAAAATGATTTGATCATGTGATTATACATTTTCCTACAATATAATATTTTGAATATGTACGAAGATATACATGAACATAGATTATAAACATAGATTATGTTTCGTGCGTATATTACTTGCAGAAATAATTAAGATCTTCATTTTTATAATTAGAAAATAAAAATATATTTTGATTAGGATACTGTTAAAAATACTCGAATACATTAAAAAAGGAAAACCTTTATATCTGTAACCATAACACTATCATTTCCATCTGAGCACAATCTCAAAATTTATCATCTTTAAAAGGATTTTTTCTGCACTGGCATCTCATAAATGAATTCTTTTTCTCGAGTCACAGGTACGTAGCCAAAATTTTAGACCTAAATCGTTACTCTTGAATTACGTCTCACTAATTATGGATTTCATATATTGTGTAAATACAGCCACACGCACACATGGTGAAAATGATTTTACACCCAATATTTTGTTTCAGCTCTATAAGAGAAAAACCACAAGATTGACAACTTTAATTACCCAAAATATAAGAAGTGAAAAACCACTAATTAAAATCACATGCTTCACTGTATTTTAAACTGGCAAAAGCTCCAGTATCCTAGAAAGTATGGTGAACACTGAACATATCTGAATAAGCGAGAATGATGATTCGCTCTTATGCAGCATAAACCGAACAACTTCGTTTTGTTCATCAGAGGCAACTAAACTACTTAAATTTGGGTAACACGTGAAAAAGTAACACGCTATGTGCATCTTTATTGTGTCCATGGATGCCTTCCATCTTCAAAGAGGAACATTGAAATCTGAGTCTCAAAAGTAATAGACAAAGCACTGATTACAGCTTAATTATTTTCACTAATCCGAACATGTTACAAAAAAACAGCAAAAGCAAAGGGGCAAATTCAAAGCCGGCCCTATATGCTGTGTGAGTACTGGTTTTATACCATCAAATGAAGGAAAACCGGGTATGTCGAAAAAAACCAAGCAAAAAATGCCAATTGGAAGTGAAGAGGAACCTAATAACGGAGCCAGTAGGTCCTGCGTCTGAACCAGTTGTAGTCCGGCATGCCCTGGATGGGCCCCACAGCAGTAATCGCGAGATCCTGCATACACAAACACCACCAATATAATTTAGAACCTATTGCAAACAACTTAATAAGATTCTTCAAACACTATCCAATGTTGAGGCATTGCAGCACTTAAAAATCTGAGAATCATCTTACTCTATCAAATATAAATCTGTTTGCAACACGTTTGACAGTGCTGGCATCTACAGAATCTATCCTGGCAAACAGCTCAGCGTATGGGATCCTTCTACCATATGTAAGCACCTGCAACCATGAATAATCAAATTAAAAGTTGAACAGCTAAATTTACAAAATAACACCAAAAATCATTTATTACTTAACAAAATTAGTAAAAGAATATCCAAGTTCTGAATTTTGTTAAATAGTTTCATTCTCAAGAAAATATCTCATTCACGTATCAGATAAATATATGTATATTAAATATTACAAGCCTTTGCTGGTGATTAAGCTCAAAATTTCATCCAATTCTCCATTGAGTTCAAGGAAAATTCACCACATAGCAAAAACTGCCACAGGCCAATCTTTCTAAGATGTATAATTAGACAGCCATGACTGGCAAGGTGCTGAAAGTTCATCTCTTCAGATTCCTCATCACACTCATTTACAATTACTACCGTTATTGCTTCATTCAGCTGGCTCATAGTGTTGGAGGATGAACGATACACTAGTTCACTTGGATGTTTCTCCAGAATTTCAATCGAACTTCAAATACTTGCTGACACAAGGATCAGGAGTTCCAACACATCAAGAAACTTCAACTTATCACTTCATAACTCCATTTGCTAACACGGAATCACAGATTATGACCCATGAGCACAGGCAGATTATGAAGTCAACAGGAATATCCATCTTACGACCAATAATGCATACCAGAGCAATGGCATTGGCAGCCTTTGGAGACATTTAATTGGAGTTATAGAGATCTCACGAGAAACACATTACAAACAGTACAGTTTATACATGTGTATATATATATATATATATATATATGTGTGTGTGTGTGTGTGTTTGTATGCGTGTATGCACCGAGCCACCAATTGATTTTACACATCTTTATCCAACTAATACATTTGATTCCTAGGTACCAAAACACACCTGGCGTCCAATATCTTCTGCAACAGGACTAGTTCCATCAATGTGAAGCAGCAGGGAAGATTTCAACTGCAAGAGACCACATACATTAGTCAAGTAATGCATGGATAAACAAACAATTATGTCAGATAAAATATGAAAATTCAAAGATAATCGCAAAAATATGTTCGACGAAAAACTGATTGACAATCACTTAATACAGATCCTTCAGGAGAAGTAGACAACTCAATGCCGTAACTTAAAAATACCTGGTTACGAGCACGGATGACATCGGCCTCTGAGACTCGATAACATAACTTGGTCAACTCATACATAATTGCATAGGACAAATCATCCAAGCAATCAGGCTGCAAAAAGAACGCAAAATAAAATAATCATAAGCAGAGATAAAATAATTCAAGACTTAACAGTCACACTCCCCAACCCCTACACCAAAAATAAAAATATCATTGGTTGTGCAGAGGCAAATAACTGAGTGAAAAACAGGGTAACTTGTGCAAATAAATTGCCAAAATAGCATCATATCAAGCACCAAACATTGCCACAATTGTGTTCTTTGAAGAGGTGAAAAGAAGAAAAAGGAGTCAGCAGGCACTTCAGAAGCTTTGTGAGCCTAACTGCGCATTCCTAGTAAGATGTCTTAGGAGCTAAAAAGATTCCTATATGGGCACTTCTCAGAGCTAATTGCTTTTTAAAAGGATTTATGAAGTCACAGTCGATCTACAAACTGATAATTTTAAACCAGAACTTTAAATCAGGAGGTTTATATAAACCCGGCAATATGCAGAAACTTGGTGTTTGCTTTTGTTTTCCCAAAATATTTCCATTCCCAATTTATTCTCCCAAAACAAAACCAAACATGCATTACATTCTCAAATAATTTCGCTCCTAATACATTACATTCTCCAAAAACACTTCACCTAAAAATCCAAACAAATCCTTGGATTTGGGGAATTTTCTTTTCTTTTGAGGGTGGGGGAGGGGGAGTAGCGATATCATATAGATTTGGTGCTTTATTATTGGTAGCAATTCAAAAAAAAGTACCATATCCAAAGTGGGAGCCCACCTTAGCAATAGCATAAACACCGAATAAACCAGTGTCTTTGTAGTTGGTGTTGAAAGCCATCATGCTCTCTGCTATTTCATTGATGCCAACCCTCTGTACAAGCTCAGAACTGTATAACATATTTCAAACCCAATTAATGCTTGTGGAGACGAGCGAAGCACACAAAATAAATCAGATAAACTATCAGGTTGTAATGTGGCAACTACTGACCCCATATGCTTTCCACCACCAGCACTCTTATTCCAAGAACCCAACATAGACTGCATGACCATTAAAGCAACTGAATCTGGGTCTGTCCAAGAGGCCCCTTCAAAAGCAATTGCGAATTGGGCAAGAGGAATGTCGTCATCAAGCATCCTAATCTACATTTTCACAGTATAAGTCAAATATGAGTTATGTCCTATGAATCTTCACGCATTATTACACCCATGGTTTTCATAATGCACAACATTGCATAAGGATACCTCTGAGCCTGTGAATATTGCAGGTTCTTTAGAAACCAAATCAGAAGCTGTTGTTGGATCTGTTGACAACTTCGTAAATAATTTCTTCACTTGCTCAACAATATCTTCATGCTTAACAGCACCGGCGGCAGCAACTACCTATAACAGAAGCCAAAATGAAATAAGCAACCATGCAAATAAACTAGCTGCACTGCAATGGAGAAAAGCCTAACTATTGCTGTAATTACCATTCTAGGAGCAGTGTAGTGAGTTGATATGTAATTCTGTAGATGTTCTCTGCCAATTATCTTGATATTTTCGGCAGGTCCAAGTATTGTTCTACCCAGAGGCGTGTACTGGAAAGCAGTGGCATGTAAGTGATCAAATACAACTTCTTCTGTTTGTCCTTCGACCTAAAATCATTTAAGAACATAGAAGACAGTTAGCATTTAGCAAGGTAAAACAAAATTACTAAACGTTCACAAAAAAGCTAAGAAACAACAAAATAAATCATGTGGAACAGATGTTAGTTTCTACAAATCAGGAGTTTAGTCAATCGATTGGAGTGCAGACTAAATTCTAATAAAAATCTCCGTAGAGCATGAATACCACAATATGGTTTTTTGAGAAGTGAACAGCTGGGATCCATCAAAGTGACACAATGACATGCCTCCAGAACAGAATACACCAAAAGAAAATCTAAAGTATTTTCTTGATGTAAACCATCATCTGAATACAAAAATATATTTATATCTCAATCTAAATTAGAGTCTTAAATTAGGATGACAGCAGTATGACACTATAATGTCCAACTGTCACTTCCTACCGAGCATCCCAAATTTCCTGCCTCTTAACTCCGAAGTCAGAACACACAAAAATCCTCTAAATATAACACATGTCAGAAGAAAAACAAAAAACAAGTAGAAACAATCAAACAACTATTATTCGTCAATTGCTAGTTTTTTTCTTTAAGTAACAAACTAAAGTTACCAAAGGAACATGCCATAACCAATAGCTGAAAATTGGAAAATTCAGCAAATAACCTCCTAATAAATAACTCCAAAATCAATTAAAACTAAAGGAGACAGTCCCAAAAGCAAAAATCAACATTTCTTCACAATCAAATACAAACCAAAATAGCAACCATCTTTGTCCATCATACATAATCAACGATCAAGCAATGATCAAACAAGTGAAACAACCCATACTCATATAATAAAATAAAATAAAATAGCTGGAAAAAAATCATCCAAAGCAAAATTTAGATTCAAATTCTATACCTCCTCCATCTCGCGGAGAATAACATCCCTCTCCCGAATAATCCTCTGCTCATCGAACGTTGAGTTCTGTAAAATATCAGACAAAATATCCAGCGCCTGAGGCACGTCCTTATCCATTACCTTAGCGTAATACGTCGTCTGTTCTCTGGAAGTGTACGCATTCAGATGACCGCCCATGTTCTCAATCTCCTCCTCCAATTCCCTCGCTCTTCTCTTACTCGTACCCTTAAATATCATATGTTCCAAAAAATGTGCAGTGCCACTGGATTCTTCGCTTTCAAATCTCGATCCAGCGTCAATGAAGACACCAACGGTCGCCGTTTTCGACGCAAGCGTCGACTCTGTGGCGATTCGAGTCCATTAGGGAGAGTCGTGACTCGGGTGAGCGGAGCGACGAGTATTTCTGTGTGGGAATCTACAGCTGGGTGAGGGGAATTGTACTGAAGAAATCGAGGGTCGGGGTCTTCGAGTTTTCTCAGCTTCTCTTTGACGGATTCAGCCAATCGGTCGTAGATCATGGCGGTTGGCGGCGGAGGAGAGGGAAGGGGGCGTCGGGAGCTGTGGCGACGGCGGTGGAGAAGGGTTGGCGGGAGGTGAAGGCGTGGGTGGGTCTTCGAGCGCGGCGGGTGAGGTTGATTAGGTGGCGGATCGTCATGATTGCGGCAGTTCTGGTGGTGGGAATTCTGGTATGGAATGGAGCTAGGGTTTGGTCGGAGAGATTCTGGTATGAGATGAGTGGGAAATGGGGACGAAGATGGGCAAACTATTGAAGTTTGTGATTCATAATCTGTGGAGCTCAGCACGGCGTCGTCTCTGTATTTTTACCAGTCTGCTTTTGACTCGCTGATATTTTTAACTATTGGTAAAATAAATAAATAAAAGTATGTCATCTCATTTTTCTTTCATTCTTTTTTTGTGAGGGAAAAAAACATTTTTCTTTCAAGTTGATATGACCAAAAATAAAAATATGTACCTTGCACAAGATGTTGAGTCAAATCTTCCTTTTTAGCTAGTTTTTGTGATGGAGTTATGAATTATGACTTTGGCTTGTGGTCTTGTAATTGGTGCGTTCACCTCGAAAAACTGCGGTGCATAGCGTGAAAATGGCAATTTGGTGCTGATAAGGTCCAAAGAGGAAAATTGACTATCCGTGCCGAAAAAGTTCGAGTAAGAGCCGTCCGCGATGTCCGAGTGGTGGGGGATAATAACGCTTCGGATTCAAACAATTGTGGATTGTCACTTAAAGTTAGAAATCAAACCTCCACGCTGGAGCTAGTTTTTATGGTATAGTTAAGTCTTTGGTTTGAGGACGTATCATTAGTATTTTCATTAAGAGCTAGTGTGTATTAGAAAAAAAAAAAAAAAAAAGCTAGATGGTGCTCTTGATAAGGTCCACGATGAAGCCAAAATGGCTACCCGGCGCCGAGGAGAGTCCTGAGGTAGAGGTGTCCGCAGACGTTTGGCTTCTCGAGATGGTGAGGGGGAGTGATATGATATCACATCGATTCAAATACAATTGTGTATTGATCTTAAAGTTGGGGTCATACCTCCAATAAATAAGGTACGACTTTGTGGTGGAGTTAGACTTTGACTTGAGTGCTATCATCGAACGTGATACGTACATGGACGAAGAGAGAAAAAACTAATGGCCTCCACCTTCTTTGCCACCTCTAAAATGGTCGCGCCGCTCTCACTTTCACGTTCTCTTTGAGCTAGCTTGTGGTGCCTACATTCAAGAGCGATAAAAAGCTATTTTTCACGGTCTCCTCCTGATTTAGCTTTTGTGATGGAGTTACGACTCGACTTAAAGACCAATCATCGAAAGTGGTGTCTCCATGGAAGAGCGAAAAAAACTAATACGCGTCTTTCACTTTCACTTTCATGGTCTAAGTTATCGTCGTTGTGCCCCACTCCCTAAACATGGGACACTAAAAGATAGGGATGCCAATTTGGGTTATCGCGGTTCGTGTTCGGTTTGCGTTGATTTCGTTATCGCTAAAAATACATTGAAAATTAAGTAAAAAATAAAACAATTACGTTTTAGAAAAATTGATAACTTTGTGTCGATTCGTGTCGATCGTGTTCGTGTTTCTCTAATTAAATATTTGTCAAAATAAATTTAGCTAGAATAATATTTCTACCTTATAGTAATAGGCTAAGTTTGTAATTTTTCCCATACTTTTTATTATTATTATTCTACATCAAAAGGACAATGAAAAACCAATAAAAATTCAATACTCGTATATTTATTTTATTTACTATTTCGATTTATAGGACCAAGCAGATAAGATGACCTAGCCAGCGTGTAAAAACAATTCAGAATCTTACTATTTTTTTCTTTTTGAGGGGATACTATTTTGTTTTTTGAAAATATATTTATTTGTTTATTTTGTTTCTGGTTTATTCTGAAAAAGAATAGAAACTATTAAAAAAAAGGGTAACTAACAACTATTGGCCCAATTAAAATGTCCAAAGCAGGCCAAAAGCCCACAAGCAAGGTAACCCTCACAATGGGCCGCAACGCATACAGGCCAAAGATTATATATAATCTCGCAATAACCCTAGCTCGCAAAACCCTAGCGTCTGCCATTGCTTCTTCGCAACCCTCATTTCTGAGAGAGGTGGTATTGTGAGCTGCCTGGACGTGATTCCGGATCTCTTCACCAATGGCGACTGCGAGAACTGTCAAAGATGTTTCTCCTCACGAGTTCGTGAAATCCTATGCCGCTCACCTCAAGCGCTCCGGCAAGGTTAACATATTTTGTCTATTTTATTCTTCAGTGTTGTGGGTATTGTATATTTCTATGGAATTTCTTGGGAAGTTCATAATTTTTCGTATATGCATGTTATGATTTTTTTTTTTAGGTGGGATTTGTAAATCGGTCATGTTAGGGCTATTCGATATACCCATTGAGGAAGGATTCATTTTTTTGTTTCATTAGTGTGCTTGTTTGATTTGTGATATCGCATTGTTGTAGTGAGTAATTTTAGCTGGTAATTGTAATATCTTTAATGTAGCATAGGGAGATGATGATTGAATATTTAGTTCGAATTTAGAATCACGGTATTGTCTATTGGTGGATTGATGATTTTACTCCGAAGAAATATAGAATGAAAGGGAAAGTGGAATTACTTCTTCATAATTGATTATTGGATGATTAGCAAAATTGGTTTTCCATCCAGGTAAAATTAAACGATGTAGCATGCCTGGAAGCAACGGTTTTAATTATTACCTCTTCATAATTGATTATTGGATGATTAGCAAAATTGGTTTTCCATCCAGGTAAAATTAAACGACGCGTAGCATGCCTGGAAGCAACGGTTTTAATTTAGTCTCTTTTTTATGAACAAGTTCTTGAGTGTGCATATTTTATGTGATGTGTTGAATTGCAAGTTTTATGTTTCATTTTACCATTTTATAGATTCCGAAGAAATAATAGTAGCATTAAGTTTACTCCCTTTTAGCTCCGTGTATATTTATTTAGTTTTCCATTTTGTTCAAAAAATAGATGGAGTTACCCGAGTGGACTGATATTGTGAAAACTGGTGTGCTGAAAGAACTTGCTCCGTATGATCCTGACTGGTACTACATCAGGGCTGGTAATCAACTCTGTCCCTTCTCTTTCTCTTGTTGCATGTATCTTTGTTCTGTATTTGGTCCGAATCAGTTCATCTGTTTTGCATATTTAACCTCACTACCACACCGTATTTCTCAGTTTTTGTAATCCTTCAGACTTGTTATAATTTGTTGAGTATTAGATTATGTTATCATGCATTAGCGAAAGTATTAGCATATTACTTTGTCAGTACATCTTACATTAGAAATCTTACTTAGATTTTGTTGTTTCTAGTATTCTGGATGGCATAATTTCAATAATAAGTTGTTTTTGGGTGTTTCAGCTTCAATGGCTAGGAAGATATATTTGAGGGGAGGTCTTGGTGTTGGTGCCTTCCGAAGGATTTATGGTGGAAGCAAGAGGAATGGAAGTCGTCCACCTCATTTCGGCAAAAGCAGTGGGTCCGTTGCTCGTAACATCCTTCAACAGTTGCAGAAGATGAGCATCATTGAGGTGGATCCAAGGGGGTAAGTTCAAAATTAATTTTATGTTGAATAATGTTTTGTGTTTCTTTTGACTTGCTATTAAAGCCCATCACATTTGGCGCGCCTAGTTAATAATCTGTTGCATCTTTTCTATGTACCAATATATTTCCTCATTTCATTTTGATCTTCGGAATTGTTTTTTTCTTACAAGTTGGGATAACTGCTTGTTTTGCAGTGGAAGAAAAATCACATCCAGTGGCCAACGGGATCTTGACCAAGTCGCTGGAAGAATTGTTGTCGTTGCACCATAGATTTAATTATTTAGGCTTGTGTTTTAGCTTGTTGAGAACTTTATCAGAAGAAATCTTTGAACAATTTTTTTTTTTTTGTTGAAAATGTTTCATGTCTTGACATTCTAATTTTGGCAGTTGAAGTATCAACGAGATGTATTTTGGATTTTTGAGTTATATTTTGATATGATTTAAGTTACAACTAGTAATGGTAGCCTATTCTTGTTGAGTTGCCTGGATAATACTGCCTTCTCCATGGTGAAATACTATAGAGAATGCAATAAGATTTTTGGAGTAAGTTTGCATCATATTGTTTGGACATAAGATTTTATTGTGGGAGAAGTTAAATGAAACTTTACTTGGATTATTTTAGAAAAGGAAAATTCAGCAGAACACAAGTGATTTAGCTTTAATGCTTCCTCTTTCCTATTTATTTCCATCAAAATTTGGGGTGACAGTTTCTAACATGACACGATAATAACCTGAAATTGATGCGGAGCTGAACACCATTACACCAACTAGATCCGATGACTTGAGTTGCCACTTACTCACTCATATTGGGGATCCAATGATCCTTGACCAAATGGTTAAGGCGATGTAAAGGTCAAGGGTTTCAGCCCCCGGGCACAATGGTGTAACAATTAATATTGAGGCTTATTATTGAGCCGCGGAGGCCAAACTTGATGGGAACTTGCCTCTGGATAGAGGTGAGTCCATCATAGAACAATCACGGGGACCACTCCTTTTGCGCGGTAGTAAAGGATATTAGGAACTTGGGAGCCATCGTGTATTCTCGCGGTTTATATGGGATAATTGCCGGGGTTGTTTTCTCGAGGACTAGTCACGTAGGAATATAAAATTTCGGTTATTAAAAAAAAAAACTCACTCATATTGGTGAGGGGCAATTGACTTTGTATGGTAATGAACATGGGCCGTGAGTGGCCAACATAAAACGTGAGATGAGAAGATGCACCTGATTTGTTATAGCAGCTGTAGTAATAATTATACTATTTGATAGTAATCAATTATTTTTGTGTATATAAATTAATCCATTCAATTAATATTTACATATTATTTTTTTAGATTACATCTAAAAGGTATTCATTAAGTATATTAATCAAGCTAGAAATACACATGAAAGATATAGTAAGGTTAATGATTCATATGAATATAGAATGAACCTCTTTGAGTGTTGATTTATAATGAAAAAGCTACTCAAGTACAACTAATGTAGTTTAGTCGGCTTTGCCTTGAAAACGAGCCTTTGAATGTTAAAACTGAATGCTGAAATAAGTTGGATGATTCATTAACACGGCACGCCAGTGCCCAACCGAACATTTTATGTATCCCCAAAAATGCAAGTCCGTCACCAATTATTGCAACATATACAAATGCAAAGAATGGAAAAACCAAAAAACGATGCACTCCACCCACCGCCAAAAATCGTTTCACTGCCGTTGTGCAAACAAGTCATCCAAAGACAAGTAACATTTGATCTTCTTGTGTTCAGGTATATGGAACTTTGGTTCTTTTGGTAT
Organism: Rehmannia glutinosa; assembly: GCA_016081115.2. Classification (NCBI taxonomy): domain Eukaryota; kingdom Viridiplantae; phylum Streptophyta; class Magnoliopsida; order Lamiales; family Orobanchaceae; genus Rehmannia; species Rehmannia glutinosa. Next base: position 76,907 of record JABTTQ020001661.1, on the reverse strand, counting down.
TGTGGGTTGCTTCATAGATCTGATACAAATGAATTACAATGTTAGATGTAGTTGTTCTTTACTTCTAGAGTGCACCTTAGTTTATAGGGATGATTACAAAAACACCCCTGATGTTTAGCCAAATTACAAACACCTCATTGAGGTTTTGTATTTACCTAACAAATATACCGTCTTGAGAGGTGATTTGTAAGAGAAGCAAATGTTAAGGGGATATTTGTAATTTTGAAAGATAATTGTTTCTTTTGTGTAATTAGACTAAACCTTTGGGGTGTTTTTATAATTATCCCTAAGTTTACATTAAACAGAAAACAGTAAGTGAACCTTACCTTCTGGGGATGAAGGGCCTGTCAAAATATGGCAATGGTTGAGCTTTGGGGACGAGCTCTTTCCTCAGTCTCCTGATTTCTTCTTCTTCTGCCAGCTGCAAAATGCCCACATTTTTTTCAGAATCCAGGATAATAGAGTATCATGTTGATTTAGAAAGTTTTTTCGGTGTAATTTTTACCTTCTGCTGTCTCTCTTTTCCATTCGGTACTGTTCAATCAGGCTCATTTTCGTTGCAACCTTAATGAGAAAATAAACATCATCATCAAGTGAAAGTGGCAAGGAAATGCAATAATAAATGTCCATGTTGCAGAAAAACATGAGGCAAGCATGAAATTTGCAATCAAAACAACCGTGTCAGACAGACAGACAGCAACATTTTGGCGCTATCTCAAAGCACACATCATCGGGCACATGCATTAATATATATTGTTTGTACTTCACAACTGGATTAATTATCTTTCTTATAGAAAAAATATTCAAGAAGAAATACCTGATGATCAAATTCAGAGCGCTCGACAGCCCTCACATCACTGTGCAATATCAGATCAATCGGCCTTGTGTTTTCTTTAACAGGAGGCTTCACCAAACACTGAGATATAACAAACCAAAATTATTGAATGGTTACTAAATTAAAAGTATATAAATTATTTAACTTCTGTGTATAATTATTAACTTCTCTCTTTAATACAACATTAACCAGGCATGCCCATAGCGAAAATTTTAAAATAACCATCATGTAATTTAAGCGACACATCCCAGTCCCAATGACATAAAAAATTATGGTTATATTTAGTAGCGAAAACTCATCAAAAAAGAAAATAAAAAATGAATCTAAAAAATCTCGAAGAGAACATGAATCATAAATATGTAGAAGTACAAACCATATGATTAGAAATTTATGAAAATGTATGTCAATTTCATTATACGTGTAATATCGTGTACTAAGTTTTGCTAGAGACCATTAATAGAATTCAATCAGCGTAGACATATTTAACTTTCAATTGAACTATTATTTAATGGAATTGTGCGTTGCCATGTAGAATTAACAAATGAGTAGACTTTTCATGGTGTGTCGCTGAGCAATTTTCAGGCCTCAATATAGATGTGATGCTAAGTTCAAAAATTTCAAAGTTTAAACACTAAAGGAAGTGTTTGTTTAGTATTATTATATGGTGTACTTATGCTAATGTAATAGGCAATCAGTTAAAAAAGATAAAATCAATGGACATTTATCAATAACTTACACTGAATCAGCAGATCATATAAATTAGGCCTATGTGACTCTCATTCACTCTACAAATTGTTTAAAACATCAGTAACATGCGAGACAACAACTTATCCCTTCAAGTAAGAATATCAATACAAACTAACATGATTTCCAAAAAAAAATTGCATTATGTAAGATATATGCCAACATAGCCAATTACCTCACAAAAAGCTTCAGATACAGTTCAGCAAAATAATACATGTAAAAATAATGAAAAGTAATGACTGAACAGCAAAGAACCTAAACTAGTCATATAGAGCTTGATATAAAAGAGAGCACAAATTCAACTAGAAACGCTTTCCTAGGAACTACAAGTTACCTCTGGTTCATCTGTTGTCCAAGGAAGACCTTGAGCCATAGGTATCCGCATCTTCTCCTCTTCCTCCATCATCTGTCGTAACTTCTTCATGAATTCTTCCTCCTTGCATCTTCCCCTTTCCTGCAATAGGAATAATTGCCACATCTGTGTTATTTCAAGAGAAATACAAACAATTAAGCATGAAAACCAAGGGTCATCGATAATTGTAGCGATAATGTCAGAGAAGTTATTGGTTATCAACTCATTTAAGTGTCCAACTATGGTGCAAGCAATTTGACAATCACAGCAAGACCAATTTTAAGTAGAATAAAGAGATTCAGCTTCACCACTACTTGTTACCATAGAGGAAATTGGTTAATGAAGTAGAAACTAGGTTTGCATCAATTTTGGCACAGTGAAAGTCATCTTTGTACCTTTACCTTCTGCAACTTAACTCACTGCTCAATACTTGCTAAATCAGCATAGCTTATGTTTTTCTCCCTCATCATTAAGCTCATTGTCATGCATATACATGTTTCCTATCTGTAAGCTGGAGAGTGAAAGCAGAACAACCTAGTTCCCTCCTTTATATCATTCGTATTAGACATACAAGCTTGGAGAATATGAACCTTATCCAAAACATACAAAATGAACATTTCCATTCATCTTCTTTGGTCACATAGTTATCATCATTTTGTCATTATATTGGATTGAGTAAGGGATCCTACATAACCTCACCAAAAAGTACTGGATACTTTGTTACATCTCTAGGGGTTTTAAAAGACTATTACGACCATGAAGTTCATGTACCTTCAACCCTCTGCCTAATTTAGGCTCTTATGTTGTGTCTTCAAAAACAATGATAAAGAATTAGTCCACAATTTGCAGGCTGTGATGATTTGGTTCAGTACTTTATTTGTCAATGATTTGACTCACTACTTCATTTTGATGAGGTCACCTTTTACACTAAGCCCAATTTTTGATTTACTGAGTTTATCAACTGATTCGCGAGTATATCCCATAGGTGCACAATAATACTTCTTATAGTAAAATTATTGTGATTGTGAAACCTTCTTTTTGCACTTCATTGTACAAATAGACCCCAAAAACAAGTAGGCACAAACATTGTCACAAATGTTCTCTTTCAATGAAGAATGATGTCTGCTTATTTTTCCTTCAAATGTGACATGTTCCAGAATTACAGCATATTGAATTCATATCGGCGCATACTACATTGAAAGGGATGACGAAAATTTCATTAGACAAACCTCTGTCCTAAGCATGAAAGGCTTTTGAGAGGTTGCTTTTGGCTGCTTTCTCTTCCAGTGTCTTCTAGTACGGTTTCCAGATGATTCAGTGCTCTGCAAATTCGTAAACACAGATAAGATCACCTAAGAAAGGAAATAATTAATCTCCAGCTAAGATAAATACGGTTAAAAGTTCTCACACTTCGCCTTAATTTTCGACCACCAGCAGAAGTCATGGTTGAAATGCTGAAGCATCAAAGACATGAAAGTTAAATTGAGAATCAAAACAAAAGAAGTTACAAACAAACATTGTTTGGTTACACATAGTTCATATGTTTTAATCCTCACCAACCTTCCTGGGCGCTGTCTAATGAATAAGAACGACGTGAATCAAGACCTAAGCTCTCTGATGTCAGGAAAAATCTGATGGACAGAATGAAGAAGATGAAACCTGCATCTCTGAAGCATTAGGAGGTTGCTTCACTTCCTCTACCTCCTTTTCCTCAGCATCCCCCAATTTGAGCATCGAAAGTTTCTCAAATTCCTTCACCAAATTCATCACCCTACCAGATCCTGGAATTGCATCAGCCTCTTTTGCTTCTTCCAACAACCTATCCCTACTCCTCTTCACACCCATATCACCATTCACCACAACCTCATCTGCACCATCTTTAGTTTCCCACTTAGTTTCAGATGATACATCATTTTCCTCCATTTTCCCTTTAGATCCAGTGTCAATCCCAGGTTTCACCCCTTCCTTCTCAGCTACCACATCAAACTCCTTTATCTTATCATAAACCTCATCTTCTACTTCGCTGCGGTTCTTAAAAAACTCTTCCTGAGAAGCACGCAAACTCTCATAGGCCACACACAAACACTTGGATTTGCCAGTCGCCTTCTTACACTTCTCACAAGCCACACAATCCAGTTCCTCGTTCCTCAATTTCTTCTTCGCGATCACGAACTTCCTCTCTCGAATCTTCTTCTTCGGCGAAGGCGAAGCCAAAGCCAAAGCCACTTGGTTAACGTTAGGGTTTCTGGAAGCAGATTTTTTGGCGGTCTTCTCAGATTTGACGATTGACGGAGAATTGGAGAACTTCAATCCAGGACTTGATACATTCGGATTGACATTCTCGGAGTGTCTTAGGGAGTCGTTCAATTTCGATCGGGTGGTTTTTTCTTTTGCAGGAGTAACTGCTCCACCGATTTTCGAACTCGAATCCATGGCGAATTAGCCGGAGAATTCGTCGGATAACTGCTTTTCAGAGAGAAAATAAGAGGAGCGTTTTAATTTTCTAGGGTTTACAGTGTGAGATTGGCAGATTCATTAATGATTGAGGGAGAGTGGAGATTGAAGAGAAGAGGAGAAGAACGTTGAGCTTTAGACGCTCGGTTTTGTAACGGCTAGTTTTCTCGCCTTGGGTCTTTGGAATTCGGACCGTTGGATTCATTGTTTGAATAATCATGTGTTTTTGGATCGTTGGATTTCTGCGGATTAGATTACCGTTGTGTTAGGCTAAATATGACTACAAATCCTGGGAGGGGAGGGGTGAGTGGGTTCGAGCTCCATACCTCCTCGACCAACACGAGTAGCTTTACCACTGATTATTATCCGATTCTCATAAAATATTAATTTTTAGTGTTTGCAAGTCTGCCACATTTTGCTTACCAAAATTTAAAAGTTGAGGCGAGTAATATGACTACAAATCCTGGGAGGGGAGGGGTTAGTGGGTTCGAGCTCCATACCTCTGACCTGAACATGAGAGTCTTTAGCCACTAGATTATTATCCGATTCTCATAAAATATTAATTTTTAGTGTTTGCAAGTGCCACATTTTGCTTACCAAAATTTAAAAGTTGAGGCGGAGTTTGGGTTGCTTCTGATTTCGGAAAAGTGTTCTTGTTATTTTTATAAATAAAAAAGTTTGTTTTTGACATTATTATCTTCAAATTTAAACATAATATTGTCATACTAATGATAAAAAAGGATTTTTTTTTCTTTCTATGCAAAAACTGACGTGGAAACTATTTTTTATCCTAATAGCTTAAATTTTGATTTTCTCAGCTTTATGTTTCTATTTGCAAAAACTATCAACTTATGATACTTAACTATTCTTATGCTTCATTTAGTTTGGTGAAATTGAAAGTAAGAATTTTAATCCTTAACAATTAATCCATAAAGCATGTTTTGGTAAATAAATAATGGATTTCAAATAGTTGAGCTCATATTTTAAGCATTTTAAATTCATTTCAAAATTAATTTATTTGAAGTCTTTTCTCCAAATATTTTCCTCAAATCCAAATGCAACCTTAATTACTAGGGTGGAGGTCAGGGATTCAAACTCATGCTCCATCAAATTGCTCCACGGGACAAATGCGAGCTGATGAAGATTTGGTGGGAGCTCATATTGAATAACATCCATGTGAGTTTGATTTAGGGAGAGATAAACTATAATTAGATTTGTGGGTCGAACATAATTGTTCTTTTTACTTTGGAGGATTTAGTTGTACGTCAGTAGACTCTACCATAACATTGACCAGTGCGTGCACATCCCATGGTTGACCTTCGTGGCGAAGAATGAGGAGGCGGAGTCTTGTCCCCAAGACATAGTTAGACATAGTAGTCACAATTTATCCAGTAGAAGGTCAAGTTGAGCTAGTCTTGCTTTCAGACTGCCAAGTGGGGAAATTAGGTAGGGTGTCTCTTAATTTCTTAGGGTCGCTTATTTTGGAGAGCCCAACCAACCCATGTATTAAAAATACACTTAATTTGTTTTGGGGCAACCGGACCGACCCGGTGTTTTGGGCCTAATGGGTTGGGACAAATAGGCCCCGCTCTTTTCGGGTTTGCAAAATCACAACCCAGACCGGCCCTATTATCAGGATAGTCGGGCCAGCCCATCGGGCCGAACTTTTTTTGACAGCTTTAGTTAGACTTAAGTCTGGAAGCTGAGTTTAAAAAAAAAAAAAAGAAGAAGAAGAAGGGACCTCACGGTTCTAGAACAGTCATATTACCAAATTACCATTGATATTGCACAACAAAAGTAAAAATATTCAAATAGTATCTCAAAGGGATTGTTTGTATGAATGGTGACCTTGATGTCAAAAACTTATGGTGCAATTTAATTTAATTCCTGAGTAAATGGAACCTTAATTATCCACTATTTAACTAGGTGTCAACTTTAGAAACCATTGGGCCAGACCCACTACAATTTGGATTGTCAAATACGGTGGGCTAGTTGTTGTGGAAGAATAAATCAATTATTGGCAAAGGCCCAGATCAATTGACAGGTCTGTTAATAATTGTTTTTTCTTAACCCGAATTTGATTTGAATAAAGAGCCGATTATTCCGAAAATTTGTTGTCTTAATCATATTCGATTGATGTATATACTATCTTTCTGCTGAAACTCAGAATATCCGAATCCATCATTGAAAATGCACCTTTTTTTTTGTTTGTTGCGTCAGTCGACACATTAATAGTTGCTTAAATGTCACTCAAAAAACCTTTTGTGGAGCCCAGTATTTAGCTTTATTCTTAATCTTGAAGTTATCTCCATGCTTTTAATTAATACACATTAGTTTAGTGATATATCAATTAATAATTAATTAATTTATATAAATCTGTTAATTAATAATTAAATTTGCACGAGATGCGCAAATTATGGAGAGAATTGATAATAATATGAATTTGATATAATAGAATTATATCATTCATGGAAGGTGTAATTTACTTAAAGCCATTTTTGTGTTGTGGAGCTGAAATGTAAGGCTTTGAGCAAGATATTAGTGTTGATTTTGGATTTAATGATTAAGTATAATAGAAAAAAAAATCGAAATTGCCTTTTTGGAAGAAAATTTTAATGGCTCGCCTTCTAGATCGACGATTGTCCCTACAAATGAATGAATCATGCATCCCATAATTGTCCCAAATCAATGACGTTTAGCTCCAGAGTTTCTATGTGATGAGTAACGGAAAAAATATGCTTATTGACGGTATGAGCAATACTTATTAAATTTTTTAAATTATTCTCAACTGGATAGTTCCATAATTGCACAATCTCAAAATCTTCTCTTATTTGGGTGTGGAATCGACTCATTCATGTTTTCCTCGGTCTAAAAGCCTGCTAGGAATCGCTCATTGTTTGAGCAAAATCCTCCTTTGAAATTTCACATTTTCTTAATTGTAAATCCACTTATTTACCAAATTGTTTACTTTTTACTCACCTAATTGAAACCCATTGCAATGGTAACTTTGGAATATTAAATATAAACTTAAATGGCCTATTTTTTGGCGGATGAGATCTTCTATTCCAAAATCGTGTTTCATCTCCTATTCCAACCGTGTGGATGATTGACACATGTATTACACTTACCATTTTAGAACCCTACAATTTCTCGCTTGATTTATACTTGAAAATTAACATGGTAAGTGTAATACACGTTGTTAGAGATTTTTCTTACCGCAAGTCTACGGTGTCAAGTTTTAATATAGAAGTAAGGTTGTCGAATCCACATGGACTAATAAATTAATGCGCTAAGTAATGAACTAAGATAGCCTTATTTTTATTTAGACGATCGAAATTGAATGATTGTTGTGGAAGAAAAGATAAGAATAACCACAAAAACAAAGATGAAAATAATAGTGGAATTACCAAGGGAAATGAAATGGATTCCCTGGGTTATGGTTTCAATTAATATTCCTCTTGTTTTACGATTTAATCAAAGCCAAAGTTATTATCAATACACCTATAAGACGCGATCACAACGGTATTTTATCCTCCATCTCGAGATGTATATAAAGTGTAGATTGGAATATCTATGCTAGTATCTCTACTCAACATAAGATACACAACTCCCAAATGCACAAAAGATCAAATATCCTCACAAATATTCACAAGCCTCTCGATTATGCAAATATTCATGTCAAGTACTCAAGAGCTAATATTGAAACTCATCTATCGAATTATGAATCAATATATCAAACATGTTAAATCATTGGCCAAATGATAAAACAAGAATAAGAACAAAGTACTCAAATAGGCTTCAAGACAATAACTTCAATTAAGATTAAAACAATCAACAAGAGTTCAATTAATCTACTTCCAAAACCCTAAATCACAAGAAATTTAGCTACCCATTATAAATAAACAACTCATAGACAAATTGTTCATCTTCATAAGAAACTAAAATGAAAGATTAAAGCACAAAGAATGAGAAAACTTAGGGAAATGGATAATCTCTCGACAATCTTCAATCCTCAAGCTCCGATTCGACCGATTCTTCCCTTGATTCTTCCTTGATGAAATTGATGTGTTTCTTGTGTTCTTGGGTGTATTCCCCTTTTTCTCCATACCCTAGATCAAGCCTCCCATTTATGTATTTATAGCCCCTAAAAAGTCCAAGAAAAAGGTGAAAAAACATAGTAATTTCTGCCCGGCGCTGCGGCGCCAAAGCAATTTCAAAAACCGAGCCGCCCGGGCCTGCGTGCGGGCGTTGAGCCGCAGCCGCCCACCTAAAAAAAAATCAATAGCCTTGCCAAGCAGAACGGCGCTGCAGCGCCCGCCCGAGTTTTTCACCCACCAAATGTTGGAATTTGCTTTTGATCCCTTCTTCAAAGTTGTAGCTCTATCTCTTAGCTTTCCATATCCACTTGAATCATCTCAATATCAATTTTGTAGAGAGAGTTATGGCCAAAATACGAAACGCTGCCAGTAATGGAAATTTCGACGCGTTTGGACGTTTCTTCAAATCAATCTCTCTTTGTTTGCTCGTTTGTACTTCTTTTGATACACGATTCATTACTATGACTATAAACTCAATATAATTGGCTCTCAACATGGCTTGGCTACTCAAATGACTCAAAATACTCAAAAACAACACAAAACTCAAGTCTTGGAAGCCCAAATCAATGGTATAAAACCAAGTGAACAAATACCCCAAACTTAAATCGTTGGCCGTCCCACAACACTTTTAAAAACAAGACAAAACATGACTGAGAGTAATGAAAAGTTGAACGCACAACAACTCCATAAAATTTTGTATTGTTCATTGTAGGTATCAAGCAAACGAATTAACCAAGCCTCAAACATCTAACATAGAGCACATATTAAAGAAACCATGGTAAATGCTAAGAATTACACCTCACAAAGATCAAGTGTATACTCATCTCGAATGAATATAGGATGTGTTTACACTCAATTCAATTCAATATTGCGAATTACCATAGGCTTGCAAATCGTCTCATATCTCCGCCACTAGGATGTATGCAAAATTGTGAATCAAAAAGACTTTTTTCCTTTGGTTGTAATGAAGGCTCTTTGGTTGGGGTAGGACAATATGGATAGAGTGACTCAAACTCGAGCGTATAGACCGGTGAGCATATAATTCATCTACATTAAAGCTCAATATGCTACTCAAATCACCTCTCATTTTCACCAACTCTTCTTATCTCCATCCCCTTTATTTTGTAAACTCAACCATTCACATTACAATTTTTAACCTCCAAGTTCATTCAAAGAAAACTCATTCATCGATCTATTTTTTTACTCTTATATGAGTTTTCAACATTTCATATCTCCTTTTTTTTTCTCTTTTGTTCTCATCACCAACTATAACATCACCTTCTAACATTTTGATTTCACCCATTCACCCTTATTCAATTCATTTACTCAATGCTATACGCTCAAGTGTTGGGTAAAAGATTTATCAAGTTAAGGCTTGAATTGTGGCTATTAAAAATTAGGCAATAGACTCAAGTTGGCTAACTAGGGATTTCAATATCATCATTAGGTAAGCAAAAGACTTGAAGGGCTAACAAAATGACCTTTGATCATTTTCACACCGCATACAACATGTGACCTTGACAGAGATGCCGAGCAAGTTATAGAATTCTAACAACATGAATGATACACTCAAATCACAAACAAGATCGCATATGATGAAAACAAAAGGCTCAAAAGCTCACAGGCTTGTAAATATGTAATTCAAAGCATCAAACCAAGTTTTCCATCTTAACATGCCCATGTTATCTATTTATCGATAAATCAACTCATGCTCAACACTCAATCCAAACAATACAAAATTTTCAAAATCAATCACAAGTTACAATCAAGAGATTAACTCACTCCCTAAAATCTATGAAAGCAATAAACATGCTAAAACTGTAAACATGCTACTAATGTAAATGCAACTTAAAATGCTCTACATGCAACTATATGAAAACACACAAACAAATGCAATTTTTTTTTTTTTTTACACTTCAAATTAAAATACTCACACATTTCAAATCAAAATACTAACTCTCCCCCAAACTTGAATGAAATTATATCGAAACAAGGGAAAATATAGAATTTCAAGAAAGAAAAATGTGAAGTTACCATTGGGTTGCCTCCCAACAAGCGCTAGATTTACCGCCTATAGCTCGACGTATGAATTGGTGCCTCCTTGAATGCATATATTAGCTTTGCTTGGTCATGGTCAAGTGCCATTTGCCTTACTTGCACCTAATAATGCATACTGGGGTGTCCAAGCAAGGATTTGAGTCCTGGCGTAGGAATATCTTGATCCGGTTTACGTGTATGTTGTTCGTTTGCATACGTATGATCGATTTTTTCTCGCTCGAACAACTTTCTTATAATATCTCGCACGAACCGCTCATTCGTACACGCTTGGTTGTGTGTTCCTTGTCCTGTTTTGTTCCTTTTCGCCGCCACATACTATTTGACCGTGCATAGACATACAATCGTGTGTGGTTCTCAACTTTCGCTCTTCCGGGATCTTCAACTCCTCGTATTCGTATCATTCCTTCGATGAATGACACTATATTGTTCCTTCGAGTTGGCTTCAGGTGCTTAAAAATCGCTCTTTTGATGTTGCCCACCAACTATTGTAACTAATTGGCCCATTTGAGTCTCGAGATTTTTCAATTGTGAATCCATAGTATTGGCCAATTGTGTCAATTGCAACTTCATCTTGTCCATCTTTGCTTTGTTTTTGGTAAGGCTATTTCCCATTTCCCTCATGAATAAATTTATTTGACTCATAAATGAAGTCGTTTGATTCATGAATGAAATGAGGCGTCTTCCAAAGATGGTTTTGCCTCTTTCCATCCGAATAGGTGCACCTATACCAATTCAAAGAAACAAATCAAACATTGTAGAAGTAGAATTTACAAAAGAAAAATGAAATAAAAATAAAAAAATGTCTAAATTAAGAATAATTCTATCTATCGCAATATTAGCACCAAAAATTGTATTAGTCCCCGGCAACGGCGCCAAAAACTTGTTAGAGATTTTTCTTACCGCAAGTCTACGGTGTCAAGTTTTAATATAGAGAAGTAAGGTTGTCGAATCCACAGGGACTAATAAATTAATGCGCTAAGTATTGAACTAAGATAGCCTTATTTTTATTTAGACGATCGAAATTGAATGATTGTTGTGGAAGAAAAGATAAGAATAACCACAAAAACACAAGATGAAAATAATAGTGGAATTACCAAGGAAATGAAATGGATTCCTGGGTTATGGTTTCAATTAATATTCCTCTTGTTTTACGATTTAATCAAAGCCAAAGTTATTATCAATACACCTATAAGACGATCACAACGGTATTTTATCCTCCATCTCGAGATGTATATAAAGTGTAGATTGGAATATCTATGCTAGTATCTCTACTCAACATAAGATACACAACTCCCAAATGCACAAAAGATCAAATATCCTCACAAATATTCACAAGCCTCTCGATTATGCAAATATTCATGTCAAGTACTCAAGATCTAATATTGAAACTCATCTATCGAATTATGAATCAATATATCAAACATGTTAAATCATTGGCAAATGATAAAACAAGAATAAGAACAAAATACTCAAATACGCTTCAAGACAATAACTTCATTAAGATTAAAACAATCAACAAGAGTTCAATTAATCTACTTCCAAAACCCGGAAATCACAAGAAATTTAGCTACCCATTATAAATAAACAACTCATGTAGACAAAATGTTCATCTTCATAAGAAACTAAAATGAAAGATTAAAGCAAAAGAATGAGAAAACTTAGGAAATGGATAATCTCTCGATTAATCTTCAATCCTCAAGCTCCGATTCGACCCGATTCTTCCCTTGATTCTTCCTTGATGAAATTGATGTGTTTCTTGTGTTCTTGGTGTATTCCCCTTTTCTCCATACCCTAGATCAAGCCTCCCATTTATGTATTTATAGCCCTAAAAAGTCCAAGAAAAAGGTTAAGAAACATAGTAATTTCCGCCCGGAGGCTACGGCGCCCAACAATTTCAAAGCGAGCCGCCTGAGCCGCAGCGCTTCACCTAAAAAAATCAATAGCCTTGCTAGAACGGATGCTGCAGCTGCAGCCCCGCCCGAGTTTTTCACCCACCAAATGTTGGAATTTGCTTTTGAGCCCTTCTTCAAAGTTGTAGCTCTATCTCTTAGCTTTCCATAGCCACTTGAATCATCTCAATATCAATTTTGTAGAGAGTTATGGCCAAAATACGAAACGCTGCAGCAGTGATGGAAATTTCTGGGCCAGCGTTTGGGCGTTTCTTCAAATCAATCTCTCTTTGTTTGCTCGTTTGTACTTCTTTTGATACACGATTCATTACTATGACTATAAACTCAATATAATTGGCTCTCAACATGGCTTGGCTACTCAAATGACTCAAAATACTCAAAAACAACACAAAACTCAAGTCTTGGAAGCCCAAATCAATGGTATAAAACCAAGTGAACACACGTGTCAATCATCCACACGGTTGGAATAGGAGATGAAACACGGTTTTGGAATAGAAGATCTCATCCGATTTTTTGGCAACTTTTTTAATTAGTTCTTTAAAAGTTGAAAACACAAACTTTGTCCAATAAAAATCAATGCATATATTTTCGTGGCATGTATGTATTAATTCAATTCATTTTTTTAAAAAAAGTTAGGTAAGCCCATTGTATGGATCAAACATGTCCAACCACCATAATTACCAATATTGCATAGGAGGATTTTTCATTTCATGCAAGTGCAATTATGTCTTATGACAAATGAAGAAATTAATGATTCTTTGTGGTCCAACTACAAGTCTTGAAGCAAAAATTCCAGTCTCATAAAGACAAAGAAAAATTAGAAATATCAAGAGTTTTTTCACATTATCAAAAGATATTTTCAGATCTTTTGCCAAAATTACCTTGTTTAATATTTTGGAAGTGTGAAATTTACAGTAATTGGCACAAGCCATGTAAATAATACTCACATTTTATTACTATTTGCGTCTAAAATAATAAAGCACATGTTTTTTTTAGACTATGTTATACAAAGTACAATTTCATATTTAGACTAAACTCAATGGAAGTTCAAATGAAGAAATTTTTGTTAAGCATGATCATCAAGATAATCGTGAACACGTGATTAGGTAAAATATATTGATTTGGTTACTCAAAATATTACTAATTGATTAAATAACATACTTTCAGCCAGAGAGGAAAGAAACAAAATTCGAAATTAAATATAAATCAGGATTATTTTGAGAGGAAAAAAACATTTTAAATTATATTTAATTATAGAAAAATAATTTATTTGGTCATGTAACTTGTACTATTTTGAGATTTAATCTCTTAAGTAGCCATCTTTAAATTTCAGCTAATATCTTTTAAAAATTTAGACATTTAGCCCTATTTTAACTGAAATTGAGTAATTTTATCGGAAATTGATGATTATGACCTAGTGGCGGATGGAGGAGGGGCCGCCAACCTGCCCACCCATTTTATTTTAAAAACATTACAAAGGATTTTTTTAGAAAAAAATAGTTAGAATTTATATGCTTTTTAGTTAGTTTTTATCCGGCTCACCACATTTCCGTGTGTCGACACCCCAATATAAATCCCGCTACACCACCGCTATGACCACTTAGGGGCAAACATGTAAAAACATAGGAGATTTTGGTGATTTAGCGCAAAAATGCCACCAAAACATTAAATTCCCAAATTTCGTGTGTCATTTTGTTCATCAAATCACCAAAATCCCTAAAAGTTTTAGACACGTTAGCACCCCATCGATCGTAATTAGCAATTACACTAAAATTACACAATTCTCAAAATCGGACTAAATGTCCAAATATTTGAAAGATATTGACCAAAATTTAAATGTATTATGACCGAGAAAAACTACTTTCCCTTTCATTATATTGTGTATTAATTATTGATGGAATATCTCAAACTTAAATAAATTAGATGACATGTCATTCCCGGGCGGTTAGAACCAACGGTCCGACCCATTCCCACAAGAGTTTGTTGGCGAACCATCCAGGAAGCATAGCGTACAACCAGCCAACAGCTCTACGTGTAACGTACTAACGTGGTTGACAGTGGAGCAATGCACCGTCAGTTTGAAACGCGTAGAATATAAAACACCACTTCTCCACCACTTCCCAAACACACACACCGTGAAAGGGCAATTTAGGTATTTCACAATTTCTCAAAGTTCCAATTATTGTCCTTCGCGGAACCTGTGGAGGACAGGGGTATTATTGTCATTTCACTGGACTCCCCCGGGAGTAGATCTTGGATCCCCAACGACTATATAAGGAGCTGCCCGCTTTCTCTGCTTTAGTATGAGTTCTTTCATACACACATTTTCACTTCACAGATCTCTCTCTTAGGAAACCAATCTCGCGATCCAGAGGTAACTTCTTCGTTATTTGCGTGAAAATTTAATTGTTTTTTTGGATTTACAGAACGTTTTTGGATTTCAGCTGACATTTTGATCGCACGCGCAAGTGTGTGTGTGTCGGCAGAGGTGGATTTATGCGTGTGTGTGTGCTTTTGTCTGATCTGAAATGGAGTTTGTCGGGAATTACGTGATTTAGCTTTTTAACTGATTTGATCTGTCGTTTTATATGTATTTGTGGTGATGATGGTTTGATTTCGTGTGTTTTATTAGATCTATGCGAGTTTCCTGAAGTTTGTGAATTGATTAGAGTTTCTGATGGTTTGTGGTTTAGCTTAAATTTCAAGTAGTGGCTTGTAGGGCTGAGTCATTACATGCTACTAGGATTTGTTTATTGTAATAGATCTGATCAAATTTGTTGTAATTTAGCTGGAGACATTAGTGAAATGCTGCATGATGGATATCTTTTTCAAATTGAGTTGTTTTTATTTTGAAAAACATTTTTTGATCTTCAGGTGATGTGTTAGTTCTCTTTTCGGTAGAAACACATCAGATCGGATTTTTAAAATACCTTCACATTCTGGTGTATTTGTTCTCATGTATAGAAATATAGAATATAAGTCAACTATAGTTTAAATGTTTGTGCCTTTGTGGAAGCAGAAACTGGGATATTTTTTCCTAGGTTGTCCTCACGTTTGGGTCATCTCTTTAGCTGCTATTACTCTGTCTGGATTCAAATGCTTTCAAGTGAATTTTGTAACAAACATGCACCTCCGCATGTTGCAATAATGACATGTGACAAGATCATGTGAAATGCTGCAAACATGGCCTTTGGCTTTCCATATGGATCTATGTTTCTGTTTTGACTTACAATAACATACATTCTAAACGTTGTTGTGTTTACAAACTATGCTCCTATAATAATCTGAGAAGTGTGAACATGTATTTTTCCAGGCACTGAAACAAGGGAAACATGGTGAAGATTTGCTGTATTGGAGCAGGGTATGTGGGAGGCCCTACCATGGCCGTGATAGCACTCAAGTGCCCTTCAATTGAAGTGGCTGTTGTTGATATTTCTGTTCCTCGTATCACTGCCTGGAACAGTGATCAACTTCCCATCTATGAGCCAGGGCTTGATGACGTGGTGAAGCAGTGCCGAGGCAAGAATCTATTCTTCAGCACAGATGTGGAGAAACATGTTTTTGAGGCTGACATAGTCTTTGTCTCGGTCAATACACCCACCAAGACCCGAGGTCTTGGAGCTGGCAAAGCTGCAGATTTGACATATTGGGAAAGTGCAGCCCGCATGATTGCTGATGTCTCTAAGTCTGATAAGATTGTGGTTGAGAAATCTACCGTTCCTGTCAAAACAGCTGAGGCCATTGAAAAAATCTTGACTCACAACAGTAAGGGAATAAACTATCAGATTCTCTCTAACCCAGAATTCCTTGCTGAGGGAACTGCAATCGAAGATCTTTTTAGCCCGGACAGGGTTCTCATTGGAGGCAGGGAAACCCCAGAAGGCTTTAAGGCAATTGAAGCATTGAAGGCAGTTTATGCCCACTGGGTTCCTGAAGATCGCATCCTTACTACTAATTTATGGTCTGCAGAGCTCTCAAAACTTGCTGCCAATGCATTCTTGGCCCAAAGAATCTCATCCGTCAATGCCATGTCTGCTCTCTGTGAGGCCACTGGAGCTGATGTCACCCAAGTGTCCTTTGCCGTTGGCAAGGATTCAAGAATTGGTCCCAAATTTCTCAATGCCAGTGTCGGTTTTGGTGGGTCCTGCTTCCAGAAGGATATTCTGAACTTAGTTTACATTTGCGAGTGCAACGGTCTTCCTGAGGTTGCAGAATACTGGAAGCAAGTTATTAAGATCAACGACTACCAAAAGAGCCGTTTTGTCAACCGAATCGTTGCATCAATGTTCAACACTGTCGCTAACAAGAAAGTTGCCATCTTGGGTTTTGCCTTCAAGAAAGATACCGGTGATACCCGAGAGACTCCTGCTATCGATGTCTGCAAGGGACTCTTAGGGGACAAGGCCCAGTTGAGCATCTACGATCCTCAGGTCACAGAGGACCAAATCCAAAGAGACCTTTCAATGAACAAATTTGATTGGGACCATCCCCTTCATCTCCAGCCCATGAGCCCCACCACGGTGAAGAAAGTTCATACCGTCTGGGATGCCTATGAGGCGACAAAGGATGCACACGCTGTCTGCATTCTCACCGAGTGGGACGAGTTTAAGAAGCTCGATTTCCAGAGGATATATGACAACATGCAGAAACCAGCCTTTGTTTTTGATGGACGGAACGTTGTTGATGCAAATAAGCTCAGGGAAATCGGTTTTATTGTTTACGCGATTGGGAAGCCGCTTGATGCCTGGCTCAAGGACATGCCTGCTGTTGCATAAATGCTGTAATGGGACCAAACAGCATAGCTGTGAGGCAGGCAACTAAATCTTATTCTTTTACACTATAATTTTTTTGTTTCATTTGAAAATTCAGATCAGTTTCTGAATTTTGCTTAATGCCTTCTGTAGTCGAACGATTATCGGGTGACGGGTGTTGTTATTTTTGTTAAATTTAGAGGCTTTTTTATGTTTCTTTTGCATTGTATTGACGACATTACTTTTTCTCTATTACTTCTTCAGGGACCTGATCTGTTTTTCGCTTCTTCTATTTTCTCCGGTTATGATGTATATTGTTATTTGTCGTCATTTTCATATGATGATAGATATGAAAACAGGGAGCCAATTCATGAACTTTTTTAATTTGGTTGGTTAAGAAATAAATGTTAACAAACTTTTGTCATTTCATTAAAATAAAAAATAAAATTTCAATTTATGAAAAAAGATATAGAGTAATTGTTGACAATGAGTAATAAGTTGTATGGAGAGGGTCTCTCAAATAGTCAAATGCACAAAGCATTGATTGGAAGTGGGAATTTATGGGTCTACTTCTATTTATTGCAAAAACTTTATCTTCAAGCAATGACTCAATGGAGTATGAAAAGATGACTTTCAGTTATAATCGAACTATTGCGATATAAATTAAAGTAGAAACCGAAAGTATTAACCCCAGTAACCGAAAGCTTAGTACGAAGCTTCAAAAATAGTTTGCTGATGGAATTTCGCCTAGCTCGCTCACGATTTTTCCTTTTGGCTCATTGATCCAACACTAGCCCCAGCCATGATCACCAATTCATTTGACAACTCTACTGGACACCTATGCTATTATTGGATGAAGATTTTTTATAAGAAAATAAAATAAAAAATAAAAATGTGCAAAAAACAAATGTAAATAATAAAACTTTATATACATATTTTCTTGAAAAAGGTGAAATACAACACTAATTAATAGATACCATCCTTAAAGTTCTCATGTTAGACGGAATCAATTTAATGTATCTATTTGATCCACGAACCCAGCTATCCAAATGAATATTAATACTTTTTAGAGAACCAATTAATATTTTTTAGTAGGACTATTAATATTTTTTATTGGAAAAACTAATACTTTTTAGGAAATTATTGAAAACCTTTATGAGGAAAATTAATATTTTTTCAGGGGAACTACTAATACATTTCACGGAGACTACTAATACTTTTGACGGAAAAAACTAATACTTTTTAGAGGCTTATTAAATATTTCAAGTGAATTACTTAATAATACTTGTCAGATGGACTACTAATACTTTCCAAATGAAAACCCAATACTTTTCAGCACTATCATGATATCATATCGCTGTCCAATATTACAAAAACTAATACTTTCAAGTGAACTATGTGCTAATACTTTTTGGATGGATCGCTAATACTTTTTAAAAACTGCAATACTAAATTACTTGATCCATGCTAATAAAATAAAACGTCCACGGGATAGATTTTTAGGATCCGTGTAACGGTTTTGGCCCCATCGGACGCAAGTTTTTGTAGCAAAAAATAGTTAAAGAAACTTGAATGGAGTGTCGTCACTCATAATACCAAAATGAGAAAATGGTCATTTTTACCCATTTTGAGATAGGAAAACACTTTTTTACCCAACTTTCATAAAAATCAATTTTCTACCCACTTTTGCAATCATAAATGCCCTTATCCTCTTCCTCTCTCTTTCTTGGTTTAAAAATATAATTTTTCTTTCATCTTTTCTTCTTTTTCCAAAGACAACAATCTTCTCTTTTTTTCTCTTTCATGTTTTCGATTTTTGAAGATTCAAGACACAATTGGAAATAAGTTTAAGTCACTTGAATCAAATTAATGTATTTCTTGCTTCAAATATTTATGTATAATGCGGAAATTCGCTTATTTCCGAGAAGAGAAAAAAAAGCCTGAATGTTCAACATGGACGATCGTACCACCATGTGAGTACGATCGTGCCACCATAAACATGAGCACGATAGTGCCATCATAAATGTGAGCACGATCGTGCCACCATATGGGGCAAAAGACATTTATGGGGCACGATCGTACCACCATAAAGTGCTGGTTGACGATCGTCCCACCATAAAGGTGGGCACGATCGTCCATCATAAGGTGAAGACGCGATCGTGCGGCCCTATAGGGGCAAGCGATAGTGCTACTTTAGTAAGGGTATTTTTCGTCTTTGTGGGTAGAAAAGATGTTTTTATAAAAATGGGTAGAAAATTTGTTTCTCTATCCAAATAGAGTAAAAAAACCCACCCATACCAAAATTAACCAATACTCCAATTTATTGACACCCAATTTTTCTCCACTCTCTGGCGTGTATACAACGCCTTACTACTCGTCATCACCAAATCAAACCATATTCCTTTTTTTGACCAAAAAATAAACAAAATCAACCCATAATTATTGTCAAAATCATTTTCAAGATTTGAATAACTGCGAATCAAGAAATTAATAAATTGCTTTCCCATTTTTCCAGCGAGTAAATAAAATTCTATGTACTCGTGCAATTATGACTTGTCCTCGTGCCATGTCTTTGCTTCCATGCAAGGCTTTCTTTCTTCTACTCATTTTCAATATTAGGCTTAGCATTTTTCTTTTTTTTTTTTGTGCCTATATGTATTTTTTGCGCATACATGTATCACTGCCAAACAGTCCTTAAGTAACCACTCTTTCTTCACTTGGATTGTTAAAATTTCATTTTGGGCAAGTGATGAAAAGTTGAAAAACAGAACGCTTATCACAAGGGTTCTTTTTTTAATTCCTCTTTTTCTGTCACAGATCTTGTTTTGTTTTTTGTTTTTTTAGATGGGTTTTGAAGATGGATTTTTACTTTTTCCCTTGAGGATTTGCTTTTACGTGTTGAGCTTGTAGCTTTCTCACTTTTGCTGATCTGAATTTCAAGTAATCGGTGAGTTTGATTGAATTTCTTGAATCTTTTTCTTTCAATGTGATGCTTAGATTCAGCTTAATCGGGCTTATAATTGAGATTTAATAGATTTTCTCATCTGGGATTTTTGTTTTTTTGTTTTTTGGATTGTAGAATTTTATTTTCTTGCAATGGGAGAAGTTCAAGAACAGAGGTACATTTGCAAAATATGTAACAAAAGTTGCGTTAGTGGGAAGTCATTGGGAGGTCACATGAGGGTTCATTTGGCTGTCATTTCAGCTTCTAAAAAAGCAGCTCAAGAAAAAGCTGAAATCAAAAAAATGGATTGTAAAAGCGGCGATGATGATGATGATGATCAAGATTGCAATGGGTTTCAGAATGATGAAAATGTTAACTATGAATTGAGGAGAATCCAAAGAAATCTTGGAGAATTGATTCTGATCCCAAACACGGTCTTAGCATTTCGAAAAACATCGCTTCTTGCAAGGAATGTGGCAAAGAGTTCTCCTCACTGAGGGCTCTGTCAGGTCATATGAGATCCCACTCAATCAAGAACAAGAAGGCCCATCAGTGTAAAAATGCGGTAAAGGGTTCGATTCGATGAGGGCCATGTTTGGTCACATGAAAAGTCATTCCAAGAGATTAAGGGCCTCTAATGAATCTGCTGAGAGCTTGTCTGAGTTAGAGAATTTGTGTCCTGTTCGTAAAAACGGTCCACGATTAGGTATAAGAGTGCTTCTGTTTCCAGTTTGAATGAATCTAATTGTGATGTTTTTGAGCTTGGGAAAGTGGAAATGGAGGAGGTGGCTAAAAGCTTGATAATGCTTTCTAGGGGTGTGAGGGATTGGTCGAAGATTGACTCGGTTATTACAGAGTCGTCTGATGACGATTCTGTTTACTTTGGAGGTGAATCATCTTGTAGAATTAGGAAATTTTATGGAAATAATGGAGGTTTTGTGTGTGATGTTGATAAGAAGTTGAATGTGTGTGAATATGTTGGTGTTGATTCTAAAATTGTGGAACTTGAAAAGTTAAATGATTTTGCTGTCAAGTTAGATTGTGCTAATGATTTGGATAAGGATTTCTTGGTGGATAATGGTATGAATGAAGATAGTACAGAGTACGTAAAATCGAACACTTGCAATAAAGTAAGCTCTTCGGTTCAAGAATCTGGTTTTGAACAGAATTCTTCTGAAAACGAAGCTAATCTTGTAGAAATCTTGAAGGGTTCTGAGGAAAACCGGAGTTTAAGTACAAAATCTTTCGTTCTCACTGCGCGTTAGGAGGGCATAATAATGCTTGGCATAAATTGAAGGAAATAGCTCTTTTGCTAATGTTGATTCTAAGCTTGATCAGCTTGATTGTGGTGAAAACCAATTTGAGCAAGAAAATGTTGAAAATATGGAACCGAGCAAAAGCAAGGAGCACGAATGTCCGATATGCTTTAAGGTTTTTCCTTCGGTCAAGCTTTGGGCGGTCACAAGAGGGCTCATTACAACAATGAGAGCAAGAGCCAAGAAGAAGTAATGGCTGTGAATCAAGAAGCTGCTGCTGTTGAAGTTAGTGATTTGTTTGATCTTAATTTTCCGGTGACCGTTGATGAAGGCATCAAAAGGGATGTTGGGCTGAATTTGTGGTGGACTGAGACTAGCCTTGAGCATGAAGCTTTAGTGCTCACTAATTGATAAACCGATTTGTCTATCGTTGACTGGACTTGTCACGAACGCGAAGGTACCGTTCGATTAGATTTCGATGCAGGTTTTTTTAGGTAAAGTTTTCCAATTCAAGAATGTAGATTTGATATAGAAGGCATATACTTTGCAATGCAAATGCAGGTTTTTTAGGTAAACTTTTTTCAATTCAAGAATGTAGGTTTGATATAGAAGACATCATATACTTTGCAAATGCAAAAAGTTGGTTTCATACTTTTTGTGTTTGATTTGTTAGATTGCTGTGGTTGAAGGATGGAATAGGTTTGATGCTTTACTGAGATTGTAGAACACACTGCAATTGTTTTGCTCTCTCTGTCAATATTTCCACCTTTTTAATCAAATTCTATCTTCTGAATCTTCCATTTGTGTAGTGCTAATTGTATGAGCTTATAGGAGTGTTTGCAGTCACTTAAAAAAGTGATTCTCAGCTTTTTGCAGATGAAAATCATTTTATGACTGTTGAATCCTGCTTCTTGTTTGACTTTTACAAATAAATAAGCATTTTTACAAATTTTTTACCAAACACTATTGACTTCTGATTTTCAATTACTTTTACTTTTGTTACACTAAATTACTTCTTCTAAAAGCATAAGTTTTTGCAAACAACTCAATAGTGATTATTAGTGCTGGTTCAAGAAGTGGTTGAAAGTGTTTATTAATTGGGTTAAATACAAAAACACCCCAAGTTTGGCCTAATTACAAAAAAATCCGTAGATGTCTCAAAATTACAAAAAGTCCCCTCTCATGTTTGATTTTGTCTTAAATTTAAGGGGTTAATTGTAATATTTCTACAAATATCAAAGTGGTTTTTGAAATGTTTTTTTGCTTACGAAGGGGAAGATCTAAGTGGAATCGAACCTTAAGTTTTTTTTTTTTTTTTGTATTTTCCAAAAATCTTCGGGTTTTTTTATAATTAGCCCAAACCTCGGGGTTTTTTATGTAATTATCCCTTATTAATTTGTTAAGTTGGAAAGAAAAACATGTTTGATGTCCCTCAAAGCAATATAAAATTACATTTTGTTATATAATATTTGGGTAGAAAGTGGTTGTTTTAGTCACCTACCATATAACATAAACATGGCAACCATCTCACTACCATGTCTCTTTCCTTGTAGTTGGATCTTTACATGGTTTCTTCTTTTTTCTCTTTTAACCTTTTTTTCATTTAAAAATGTGAACAATGTCTTGTTTGGTTGGCAAACAAGTACAAATATATGTTGTGGACCTAGCATTGGTGGTGGGACCTATTTTTCAGATTTGCCTTCATCAGAAGTACTTTTAGAAACTTCTCTCTTTGAGATCTAAAACTTCTCGTTTGCCACTGTTGAAACTTGACTTGTTAAAATAAAGAGGTAATTACAAAAACACCATCGGGCTAATTACCAAAAAAACAATTTTTTTGAAAATTATAAAAAACCTTCAATGTTTAATTCTATCTTATATTTTCTCTTTCGTAAACAAAAATCATTTCAAAACCTCCTTGACATTTATAAAAATATTACAACTACCCCTTAAATTTTAGGCGTAATCAAACCTGATGGGTTTTTTTTTTTTTTTTTTGTAATTGTGAAACATCTTTGTTTTTTTTTTTGTAATTAGCCAAAACTTTAGGGGTGTTTTTGTAATTATCCCTAAAATAAAAATAAAAGAAGGGTTAATTACAAAAATGTTGTTGAGGTTCAGATCTAATTACAAAAAGCTCAAGATTGTTTTTAACAATTATGACTTTTATTTCTATTTTACAAATTGCACCTCAAGAGGTGTGCAATTATTAAGTAAATACAATTCTTCAAGGTGGTGTTTGTAATACCATAAAGGGGTATTCTTAATTTTGAAAAATATATTTTTTTTTAGTAGGCTAAATTTGAGGGGTAGTTCTTATAATCTATCCTTAAAAGAAATAAAAGATTTAATGGAACGTTCCAAAAAATTAAAGTTTAATCCACCTTGCAATTATTCATTGAGAGTGGGGTTAGTGGCCTGTTTGGATGAAAGGGGAGAAATCTTGAAATATTTTACTTAAGAAAGTACAAGACAACTTGGATAACATAAAGAGACTGGCAATGGCAGGTGGCATCTCATGCCCTTCAAAATCCAATTGATGTTTCCCAATTTTAATTGTATACCCTTTTGTCATAATTTTTAACAGGGTGTCTGCTGGTGGACCTTCACATGGTAGTGGGAGAAGGCATTTCTTATTTTTTTATTTTTATACCGAATTTTCATGTTCTAACGTGGTGATCCTCGGAGAAACAATCTTGGTCCATAGGGCTGCAAAACCGGGCGAATAGGAACATGCTCGAGTTTGGCTCGTTTAGTTTTGGATCGGCTCGAGTTCATTCGAGCTTTCATAATGAGTTCGAGCTCGGCTCGTTTGAAAATTATTAGGTTTGCGAACAATTCGAGCTCGATTAGTAAAAAGCTAGTTTAATATATTTAATGAGCTTAGCTTGAGTTCGACTCGTAAAAAGGCACGTTTAAGCTTCAATGTGCTTAGCTCAATTAACTAACCAAACTCGAAGTTCAGTGTCACGCCCGTGACATTGGGGTGTCTTTCGCTATACTCATCGGTGGATTGTCTTTGAGAATGACCGTATGTGGCTTCACCGGCCGGTTTGTGGGCGTGTACATGACCGCTTCTGGATGTTCAGCAGAGCTACCCTTAAGTTGGGGAGCTTGTTGTTAGTCGTGGACTTGATGGTGAAGAAGTGAATTGGCCATCCTTACCAAATCGGCCGGATCTTTGGAGCCGCATTCTAATGAGCCCAAGCGCAGGCGAAACCAAAGGTGGTTGTCCCGAGGATAGGCTTGCCCGGTGGGACCTGGGCCGTAGCGGCGGCATCGTGTGGGGCCGAAATGGCTGGGCAGTGACAAGTGGTATCAAAGCCATCCCTGATTTGAATTATGTGGTTGCGCCAATCGCTCTTACCAAGAGGGTGGTGGAGTAGGCGAGCGGAACATGTTGGGTGGCGATCATCCGGAGAATCCTCTCTCGGTCTCCGAGTGCGATTGGTGTGCGAGGGGCACACGTGTGGGCCGCCAAGCGTCGTTGTTGCACTCCGGGTGAAGTAGAAGGCCGTGTCGGCGTACACCATATCAGTGGGGAGGATGTCACGCCCGTGACATTAGGGTGTCTTTCGCTATGACTCACTTGGTGGATTGTCTTTGAGAATGACGTATGTGGCTTGATCGGTTTTTTGTGGAGTGCGTGTACATGACCGCTTCTGGATGTTGCAGTGCCTACCCGGTTAAGTTCGGGAGCTTGTGCTAGTCGTGGACTTGACGGTGAAGAAGGGAATTGGCCATCCTTACCCAACTCGGTCTGATCAGCCGAGCCGCATTCTGATGAGCCCAAGGCGGCGAAACCGTGGTTGTCCCGAGGATAGCCGGCCTGGGCCGACTGAGCGTGGCATCGTGTGGGGGCCGAAAATGGCTGTCCGTGACCCTGTGGCTCGCGAGCACAAACGAACATGTTCACGAGCCGAAATCGAATATAGGTTCGCCGCTGTAAAAGCAAACTTTTTAGCCGAATATCTCAGTAAGCTCGAGTTCGGCCGTTTAAAAGTCCGAGCTTTAATTTCGTGCTCGAGTTCGCTTGTTAAGCCCGACGAACGATCTCGAACGAATATTTTTTGGTAATCGAGACCCTAATAGCTCGCGAGCGAGCAGTCATTTGCATTTATTGGCCCCACTGAATCGCTCTCTACATGAAACCGCGAGAAATGCACAATAAATAATACCAGCCCATAAGATCATCAACTATCGCATCGTTTTTTTTTTTTTTGAAAATTTTAAAACTGAATTGCCTTTTGTGGTCTCAGTAAATATTAATTTTAAGTTGTAATTTTGGCAAGTATAATCAAATGTGTGGTTTTGGACGGCGGTTTGATGATTTTAATAAGCAAAAATATCACGTGAATTGAAAAATAAAATGCCTAACTATTTTGATTCAATTGTAATCAAAACATATTATATTTTAATAGCATTTTATTCTGAATGCAAAACACAATGCATTATGTTTTGAATGAAAAGTGCAAATTTAAATATATTATTGTCTGGGATTGGTTCCAATTTTACTAATTGCCAAACTACAATTAAAAGAAGTAAAACCTTCTATTTTGCCCTTTAGATAATTAGATTGTATAAAGGCGGGTGCGGTTAGTGTGTGTATGTGTTTTCTTCCTAAAACTGCAACAATAAAACAATGTGGTTTTTAATAATTTAAATCGTGGTTTTTGTCATAAATCATTATCAACGGTGTGATATGGTACGGTTCAGTTGGCTCGGGCAATTTCTTAAAATTTATGACATAAAATAACTTTAATTAGGAAAAAAATAAAAACACAAAGTCGGATCTAGATCTTAAGTCTGGGTTCGATTCTCATCAACTATCGTCTGACATCTTCCAGACATATACCTTAAAAAAACATTTTTTACGTAAATGTATAAATACATAATTCCCGCACAATGGTCCAAAACGCATCTCAACATGAAAAATTCGAATATTCTGTTGTAAAATTGTACCTTTTCTTTTCCCCAAATTTTATTACTATATATAATTATAAATCCAGCAAGGATACCAAATACCCCAGATTGTAACTCGTAATCGCATTTCAAAATTTTCATTTTTGTCAAAAATTTGTGTAAAATTGTCATGACGATCGAACGAAAATCTTTTTTAGTCTGAAAAATGGTATTTTTAATATAAAAAGTGCTACATTGTATGAATATACGAAAATTAATTGTATTAATACAAAATATCATTTTTAGGCACTAAAATATCACATAAATATCAGTTTACACCGTAGAACCGTGTTACAACAGCATTAAAAGATTAATTCCCCCAAAATATCTTGTATTTCCACCTCAAAATGGTGTTCTAATTGCAATTGGCACCACCATGGACTACGCCACTGAAATGCAACAAAACCCTAACCCTAATTCCGACCTTTCTCACTTGCACACCATCAATTACTCCAACAATTACTATTACAACCACATTTCCGATCCTTACCGACCAACCAGCGTTGATCCCAATGCCGCATTGTATCTGCACCAGCCTCAGCCGCCGGGTGTTGATCCGCCGTATGTACCGGCGCCGGCAAACGTACAGTACGCGCAGTACCCGCCGCCGCCGGTAAATGTCCAATACGCGCAACACCCGCCGCCGCCGGAAACAGTGCAATACGCCCAGCACCCGCCGGCGCCGGTAAACGTGCAGTACGCGCAGCACCCGGTCAGCTTTGAGCCTCAGCAGGGTGTTGCTTCCGCTGCTTATTATGGGGTTCCAAATGCAAGTTGGCAAGCTGCTATCAATCAGTTTGGGGCCACTCCTTATGCTGCGGTAAGGGGTTTTACATTTTTTTCTGGATTGATTCTTTTTCTTCTTTTTTTTTTTGGTCTGGAGAAATGTTTTGATTTATGCTGAAAAATGTGTGTTGTTATTATTCTTTGATGTTGATAGAATGTTTTTTATGTTTTGCCAGAAATTTTGTTGGGATTTTTCAATGTGTTTTTTAATACCTGTGAATAGTTTCTCTCCATGAGTTTAAGAATGGTAAAATTGAATCTGTGGCAGTGTTCTAAAAAGCGCTAGGTGCTAGTCGGGTGGCAGACTAGGGTCGTGGAGCCTGGGCGGGGTTAGGCGGGACTTAGGCGGGGCCTAATCGGAAGAATAACATAGGCGGACAGGGGGGACTAGCGCCTAGGCGGGACTAATAAGAGCTAGGCGGGGATTTTTAGAACAGGGACCTGTGGTAGTCTGTAGTTGTAGTGCTACTTGAACTCTGTTTAAGAGGCGACTTCAAAATCGGCAAATTTTGATATTGCCCTAATTCTAGACTGCAGAATCATAGACATGTGAGGTCTTGAAATAGGGGATTTTAGGACTGATTTACTGATTTGATTTCGTGTTAATCTTGCTGTTGTTTTTAATGCATTGTCCACATTTGGTTATCATTATGAGTAAGTTTGGTTACATGATTTAGCAGTTTAATAAAAAAATCAACAGAATATAGATTGAGGACAATGGCCGTTATTGTAATTGTAACGTAAATGACATGAGAGTTAAGAAGCCAGGATATGTTTTTAGTGCTTCCATAATCTTGAGTGATCTGGAATGATAATCAGAAGATGCGCGGAAAAAAAAAAACAATTCCTGGAAGAAACGTTTTAAATACATGCATTTAGGATATGTTGAACGAAATTATATTCACTTCTTTAAAAGGTATATGTATGTTGGGAAGTTTTATTTTCTGTGGGACTGGACAATTTATTATCAAATGTCTATGGTGTACTGGGACTGCATGAGGACCGAAGATTCCACATAACGTGGTATACTTATCGCTGGTATTTATTTCGGGAGCTAGATGTTTTGATCAATAGACACATGTTTGGAAGATATTGTTGTATGAGTGTATATATGTACAGAAGGTGGTGTTTATAGGAATTAAACCTGCCGTGGGTCCTTCAAGCATTTTCAATATGCTTTCGTGATATGTTGCTATAATTAAAAGCTGTTTTGGTAGGATTTAACTGCTGAATCATTTTGTGGCAGTGAAGTGGCCAGATTACTTCTTGTTATTCATCTACTATTATTGTGATCATGCATTTCTTTATGGACTTCTTACTTATTAGGGATAATTACATAAACCCCCCTGAGGTTTGGGCTAATTACAAAAAGACCCAGAGATTTTTGAAAAATACAAAAAAACCCTTAATGTTTGATTCCACTTAGATCTTCCCCGTTCATAAGCAAAAAACATTTCAAAAACCACCTATATATTTGTAGAAATATTCCAATTAACCCCTTAAACTTAAGACAAAATCAAACATGAGGGGGCTTTTTGTAGTTTTGAAACATCTTTGTATTTTTTTTTTGTAATTAGGCCAAACCTTGGGGTGTTTTTGTAATTATCCCTAATTATTAAGGCCGTTCTTGGGGTTAATGTTCAAATTCGTTTTCTTGTCGTTTTCGATAAAACGAAGAAATAATTTGTTCCCCTAATGGCCTTAGGGTGTAGCTACATCGAATCCAGCAATTCAGCCTCAAAGAAGAAATACCTGGAAAAAAGGTCCCAAGAAGACTAAGGTGGTGCAATCCGCATGGTGTGAAGTTTGCAAGATCGATTGTAATAGCAAGGGTGTTCTCGACCAACATAAATTGGGAAAGAAGCACCTGAAAAATCTCGAAAAATTAAAAGCACAATTTACATATGTACCTCCCCCTGCCAATGTAGCTGCGTCGACACCTTTGCCTGTTCCTGCTTCGGTTCCTATACATAAACCAATCATTGGACCAGAAGATAATCCAGAGAAGCCGAAAATTTCCAACTCTCAAAAAGCACGGAAGAAGGCAGCTGCAGCACGTACTGAGGATATAGAGACAAAGAGAAGGAAAGTTTTGGAAGGAGGAGCAGATGCCAGTGCCGTGCGCTTATGTAGCATATGTAATGTGGTGTGCAATAGCAACACGGTGTTCAATTATCACTTGGCCGGTCAAAAACATGCATCGATGGTCAAGAAGTACGCGTCCAGCGCTGGAGCTGCTTCCGTCATGTGAAAATGGATGGTTGGAATTAAATTGTACATTCTTATGTTAGTTTTTGTTCGGGCGTAGTTCCTGCCTGTGGTTTTTTGATGAGATTTGTGGGACGTCCTGATTGATCATATATGTTGGATTTGTAACTTTAGGTCTGTGTTAAAACATTCTCAACATGATCTATGTAGGCTAATTCAATGTGATTGAAGAACAAGCACTTCAGCAAATGGACAGGAAACATAAACTTTTCGTTAGTAATTTCAATAACTGAATTGCCAGTTTATTTCAAGTTCAACAGGCCCTTTTCACATAGTATTACAATGTATATCATTGTTTTTAGGGATGATTACTAAAACACCCTGAGGTTTGGGCTAACTACAAAAAAAACCCAGTTCAAAAAAATCCCTCAAATTTGATTGTCTTAAATTTAAGGGTAATACTTTCATAAATATCAGAGGGGATTTCGAATGTTTTTTTGCTTATGAAGGGAATCAAACCTCAAGGGATTTTTTGCAATTTTTAAATATCTCTTTTTTTTTGTAATTAGCCCAAAACTTAGGGAGGTTTTACAGTGTACATAGTTGTTTTTAGGGATAATTACTAAAACACCCCTGAGGTTTGGGCTAATTACAAAAAACACAGAGATGTTTTAAAATTCAAAAAAATTTCCTCAAATTTGATTTTGTCTTAAATTTAAGGGGTAAGTGTAATACTTTTATAAATACCTGGAGGGTATTTCAATTTTTTTTTTTTGCTTATGAAGTGAAATATTTAAAATGAATCAAACCTCAAGGGATTTTTTGCAATTTTTAAATATCTCTAGTGTTTTTTTACAATTAGCCCGGACCTTAGGGAGGTTTTTGTAATTATCCCTTGTTTTTTTAATCAATATCATATATAATTTATTACTCTCTAGTAACTCTCTATACAAATTTATTGAATGAAGACCATGACTGGAAGGGTGGCTGCCTTGGTTAAATTTGTCTTCTGTTGATCACTAAATTATCTCCAAAGGATGAATATTCCATATGTCCTTGGCGTATTCATGAATTGTTCTGTCACTGCTGAACTTGTAGGAACCTGCTGTATTCAATATTGACATTTTTGTCCATCTCTGCCAAAATAATCAGGGCACAGACAAACACATTTATACAAGTCAAATTAAGATTTCCAACACAAGAAGATAATGAAATTTTTCTGAATTTTGATTGAGAAAAATATTGAGTTAAAAAAGAGGGCAACTTTGATTTCCATTAAAGAATTGTGCTAACAAATGTGCATAATTATAAGGGATAATTACGAAACCCCCTAAGGTTTGAGCTAGTTACAAAACAAATAAAAGGTTTTTGAAAATTACAAAACAGAAGGTTTAATTGTCTTAAATTTAAGTGGGTGACTGTAATAGGTCAGAAAATAGGAAGGTTGTTGGAAATTGACGAAGGAGAAAATGGGAGCTTTTGGGGCAGATTCGCTAGAATGCGAGTGCAGCTGAACCTAGAAGATCCTTTGAAGAAATTTGTCAGTGTCCAGGTAGGGCAAGGTGAGGAAGATGTTATAATCCTGCTGGTCTATGAAAGGTTGCCGGATTACTGCTTTGCGTGTGGACGCATTGGGCATACCCATAAAGACTGCTCCGACACAGAAGCGGATAGAGAGAACCTCCAATTTGGGCCGTGGATGAAGGCGGCCAGCCATACGGGAAGCAGAAGAAACAGAGAGGACCTTTTAAGAGGAGTCCGATCCCCTCCTTCGGGAGCATCCTCATCTAATCGGGCTCTCACTATAAGCAGAAGCGAAGGAGGAGATAATGCTAAGGAGAACGGGGGCGCGGTTATGAGCTAGAAGAAGTCCTGTCCAACGATGGTGGAAGGGAAGGTAATCTGATTCTGATACAAGCGACACAAGAAAAGATAATAAATAAAGGTGGAAAAGACAAACAGATTATGGTGGAAGAGAGTCAAAAAACCCCAATAACCCCGGTGACGAAGAAATGCGCAATTGAACCAAAGGCTGTAGGGGAGTCAGGGACCCCTACCCAGACAAAGGAAATTCAGCTGATGCAACAGGGTCAAGAACAGAAGGGAAGCGATAGTACTGAGACAATCATGTCAACAGGAAGAAGCCCTCAAAAATGGAAAAAAAGAGCCCGGGCAAGGAGAGGCGTCCTCGAGGAGAGGAAACTAGAGCATCCAACTAGCAGTGTTAAGAAAAGGAAGGCTGATGATACAGTTGATATGGAAATAAGCCCCAAAAAACTCGCACTACACTTTTCGGATAAGGAGGAGGAACTAACAAATCAAGCGGCGGGATTGCATCAAATGAGTTGCATCGTCTGGAACGCTCGGGGTCTTGGCAACCCCCGAGCGTTCGGGGAGCTTCACCGCCTAGTTAAGGATAAAAACCCATCAATCCTCTTTTTATCCGAAACGAAGGTAGGTGAAGTTAAGTGTCGCCGTTGGAGGGATATTCTGGGTTTTGAAGGGATGTTTGTAGTTGGGTGTCAAGGTAAAAGTGGTGGGCTGATTCTATTGTGGAAAAATCCGGCATCGATCAGTATTAAGTCATATTCCCAAGGACATATTGATTGTGTTGTTAATGAAGGGGCCAAGAAATGGAGATTTACCGGCTTTTATGGGAACCCGGACACCACTCACCGGAGCCATTCGTGGGACTTACTAAGACGACTCTACTTGCTAGCGGAGATGCGAGAATTACCATGGTTAGTGGGGGGGGACTTCAACGAGATCTGTTTTAGCTATGAGAAACAGGGAGGAAGGGCCCGAGCGAATGCCCAAATGGAGGCCATGAGGGAAACGTTGGAATTCTGTGAATTGAGAAATATGCACGCTAATGGGGAATTCTTTACCTGGGCTGGTCGAAACTCATCGAGATTTATGGTATTTGAACGGCTAGACAGATTCCTTAGCTCAGAAAAGTGGAGGCAAATTTATCCAGCAGCCAGCGCCACTAATCTGGAATTTTTTGGGTCGGATCACAGACCGGTGGAGATTACGTTGGGGCCAACTAATTCTCAATTGGATGTTAGAAAAAAGAAAAAATTCAGATTTAGATTCGAGACGTGTTGGTTAGGAGAGGCGGAAATTGAGGACATCGTCGAGAAGGGATGGGCGACGGCCTTGCCTACCAATTCTTTGGAGGAGAGGATAAAGATTTGCGGAGATCATTTATCATCTTGGGCGGGTTCAAGATTTCGTCGAATACCGGAACGTATTGCTGATAAAAGGAAGCAACTTAATTCACTCAAAACACATGATAGGTGGGAATCGTCCCTCTCACAAGTTAATGAGATTGAACGAGAAATAGAGAAATTATTAACTCAAGAAGAGAGCTACTGGAGACAGAGGAGTAGGAAGGAATGGCTACAAGCCGGGGACCGAAATTCCAAATATTTCCATGCACAAGCCACGCAAAGAAGGTCAAAAAATTCTATCACGGGGTTGATGTCTAGCCACGGGGACTTCTGTACGGACGAAAAAGGTATGGCAGAAATTGTGGTCGATTATTTCTCTAAGCTTTTCCAGTCGGACAGCCCAACAGAATGTGATATGTTGAGAGCGACAGAGTTCATTGAGCCAAAAATTAGCGCTGGGCACAATGAATATCTGAATTTGCCCTTCTCAACTGAGGAAGTTGAGAAAGCCGTGTTTGAGCTGGGTCCTGAAAAAGCCCCTGGACCGGACGGAATGCCGGGTATATTTTTTCAAAAATTCTGGAAAATAGTGGGGCCGGAGGTTACACAAGCAGTGCTTAAAATTCTAAATGAGGATGTATCTATGGAGGGCTGGAATCAAACAATTATCACGCTAATCCCAAAAACAAAGAACCCGCTAACATTGAAGGAGTATCGACCCATTAGCCTGTGCAACTTCTGCTACAAGATTGTCTCGCGAACCATTGCAAACAGAATGAGGAGGGTATTACCAACGGTCATCGATGAGTTCCAAAGCGCATTTGTGCCCGGGCGGATGATTTCTGATAATATTATTGTGGGATTTGAATGTATGCATTGGATACGTAACCACAAAAAAAAGCAAACGGGGATACGCAGCACTTAAACTCGATATGAGTAAGGCGTACGATCGGGTGGAATGGGTTTATCTGAAAGAAGTCATGCTTAAATTGGGCTTCAATCATTGCTGGATTAAAAAGGTTCTAAATTGCGTCCAAACAGCGTCCTACTCATTCTGTATTAACCAAGAGATTTTCGGGATGATTAAACCCCAACGAGGTATTCGACAAGGGGATCCGTTGTCCCCATACCTCTTTGTGTTGTGTGCCCAGGGGTTTTCTTCTATTCTTAGCGGGTTGGAGAGACGGAACGAGCTACACGGGGTTAAAATAGCAAACGGTTGTGTCCCTATTACCCATCTCTTTTTTGCCGATGATAGTCTCGTGTTTTTTCGTGCGGAAGAAAAAGAAGCCGAAACTATCCGGGAAGCCTTGAAAATCTATGAAAAAGCGTCGGGGCAGCTCATCAATCTCGATAAGTCAGCGCTATCTTTCAGTCCCAATACTAACCAGTTGACGATTGATCAAATTAAACACAAGCTGTCCATTTCGGTAACCCACAGCCACGAAGTGTACCTCGCCTGCCAACGTTTTCGCTCCGAAGTAAGAGAGTGCAGTTTCAGTATCTCCGGGATCGTGTTCTTAAAAAGATCCAGGGCTGGGGTAGAAAATTTTTCTCCGAAGGAGGGCGGGAGGTCTTAATTAAATCGGTGGTGCAAGCTATACCAACATACACAATGAGTTGCTTTCGCATCCCTGTTACGATCTGTGAAGAGATTGAAAAAGATTGTGCTAATTTTTGGTGGGGTTTGGATGAGAAGGGGAAGAGAATGCACTGGTGCAAATGGGAGGTGTTGTGTCAACCAAAAAGCTTGGGAGGAATGGGCTTCCGTAAGCTAGAAATCTTCAATAAGGCGATGTTGGCCAAACAAATTTGGAGGATTATCAAGAGCCCTGATTCCCTTATGGCCAAGGTCCTAAAAGCGAGGTATTTTAAACATTGTGATGTTATGGATGCCCCATTAGGTTGTAACCCATCATACATTTGGCGGTCGTTGTGTTGGAGTAGAGAGATTTTGAACGCAGGTCTGTTTTGGAAGGTGGGAAATGGAACATCTATTAACATAACAGAAGATAAGTGGATTCCATCGCGTCGCCAACCATGGAAGATAATGAACCCTGCGAATGAATCGATTGCTAAAGTCTCGGACCTGATCAAAGATGGGGCGTGGGATGTGCAGCTGATAGAGACAATTTTCCCTAATTTTATTGCAGAAGAAATATGTGCTATACCCATCCCCCGTAATCATGTTTCTGATGTTCGTTATTGGAAGTTTGACGCAAAGGGAACTTATTCGGTCCGAGAAGGCTATAAGCTGGCCATTGGATGTTATAATCCACCAAATAACCAATCAAACAGTGAGATGTCGAAGTGGTGGACAAGGTTGTGGGCTATGAACGTCCCGCCAAAAATTAAAAATTTCTGGTGGAGAGTTGCTAATGATTTTATCCATGCGGAATCGAACCTAAAAGCTCATCATATTCCAGTGAAAGGTAACTGTAAACTTTGCAATTTTTATTTGGACTCATCAATTCACTCTCTTTTCTTTTGCCCAGCTGTCAAATGGATGTGGAAACAAACCCCGTTTGCTGCTCTTCTTAATCGGGCTAAAAATGGATCCACCATGGAACTTTGCTGCTGGATGCTCAATAACCTGACGGAAGAAGAACATGAATTCTTCGTCACCTCTACATGGTTTATCTGGAAGGAGAGACAGAGTGCAATCCATAGTGGGCAGGCTACCATTCAGACTAACGTCATTGGAAAAGCTGAAGTTTTCTTAGCAAACTTCAAGGATGTGAACAAAAAAATGTGTGTTGAAGGGAGTAAACTTCGAATGGATGTGGATGCGTGTGTGAACGAGCGTAGAGACAGCTTTGGGATCGGGGGTATCATTCGTGACGATGCGAACAATACCATCTTGGCGTTCGGCAGGTGTGTAAAGCAACCCAACTCTGTTTTAGAATGTGAACTTCTGGCTATTAAAGAAGGAATGGCGATTTGTGCTAATTTTGGCGTCTTCCCCAACATCATTGCATCCGATTCTCTACTTGCGGTACAAGTAGTTACCGAAGGGAGAGAAGCAGATAATTATTGCCAAGAATGGGTTCAAGATATTCGAAAGGCTTTGAGTAATGCAGCAGATACATCAATTATCCATGTTCGAAGATCGGCTAATTCTGTTGCTGATTCAATAGCAAAATTTGCAGCTTTATCTCGCATCCCATTTGTTTGGGAGAAGGAGATGATTCCTGTTTGGCTGAAGGAGCTTGTATCCATTGATATGAACTTGTGATTATTAATAAACAAGCTTTTTCTTGCGTCAAAAAAAAAAAAGTGGGTGACTGTAATATTTTGATAAACATAGGGGAGCTTTTGAAATGTTTTTTTGTATATGAAGGGGGAAAATGTATGACGGATCAAACCTAAAGGCCTTGTATGGTTATGTTTCCATGGATTATTTCTAGTTTCTAGTGTTGGAAATTGAATTTTCAAAATTTATCGGTTTTCGTGCAAAAACTGGAATTATGTTTGGATGAGTGAATGAAAATGAGTTTTAAGTATGTTTGAAAATGAGATTATGTTTGGTTGAGTAGTTTTGAAGTAATATTTTATGTATATAATAATTTAAAAAATTGATAGTGATTGAATATTTTAATTGAATATATAGTATTATATTTGTAAGATTGTAGGCTAGTGGGTCCCATTAGATATATATGATAATATTTTAAGTAGATAAAGTTGATAATGGAGGGCCCCACAGATATATTTGGATAAAAAAATGAGAATAGTGATTGATGAGTGATGTAGGGTAGTGTATAGGGTTGAGAATTGAAATTATAGGTTTGAGATGTTGTTTTATGTGAAAAATGAAAAGTGAAAATGATGATTTCTATTGGAAAGTTTAGAAACAAACATGATTTCATTTCTATGAATAGTTGGAAATTGGAAATGGTGGCTTGGAAACATAAACAAACAAGGCCAAAGCTTTTTGTTTTTGTTATTTTCAAAATTCTCTGGTTTTTCGGAGCCCGAATCTCAGTTTTTTTAATTATCCGTAATTATAAACGACATCGCTAGCAACATAGAAAACATGTGATTGCGCAACAGTACTTACCCTTTGATCTCGATAAGCAATATCGACCTTCTCTTGGCATTCAATGTAACTAGGAAAGTCCTTCCCCACGAGAAAATAGTCTGCACGCCCATATCCTTCATTCCCTTCTAAGGATCCCATCAATTCATCATAATTATGAGGCCCAAAAGCACCGCTTCTTACAATTTTTGACTTCTTGAGCGTTCATCTGGTACAAACTGCAATAATGAAGACATTAAATTAATGTCACACAATCCCCATATTGAACATCACTTGAAAAGATTAATGAACACATGATCAAGCTATATACATCAATGTTGAAGGAATAATGGAATATTTGCAAACACTTAAGAAAAGTGATTGTCAGTTTTTGGCTGAAACAAAACAAAGTAGTTTCTAGCGTTTTCAAATGTCAATTTCTCTGTTTTTGATTGTACTATTTAATCAAAATCTAGAGCAGGGCGATGTGAGCTTTTGATTTCTGGTTTCATTTTGAAATACGTAAAACCAATTTGACAACTTATTCACCAAATAGTCTGTATTAACCTTTCAACTTCTATTTGCAAACACACCAAACTTCTAACTTACAACTGTTTTTCACTTCTATTATAGTAAATCGGCTTTTCAAAACCAGAAATTTTGCTAACAACACTCCATAAATTTCACAATGCTGTAGGTTCAAATCAGAAAATGAAAAGGACAATTTTCAATACGGGTTGGGGACAGAGAGTGAGTGCAGCAGGAGAATAAAGTTGCATTATACCTTGCCTGCAGCTCTTTCTTTTCTAAGTGCTGCTATTTCGTGAGCTTGAGCACCAAAAAGGAAAAAATTGTCCTCTCCCACTTCCTGCCTAATTTCCACATTGGCACCGTCCAAGGTCCCAATCAAGATGCAACCATTCATTGCGAACTTCATGTTGCTGGTTCCACTAGCTTCCATCCCAGCAGTACTGAAAAGGAGCGAGGGCAGCATACAGACAGAGAATAGTCATGTTGTTTGTTATAAGAATAAGGGATAATTACAACGGCCCCACTGAGGTTTGGGCTAGTTACAAAAAAAAAAAAAAAGAAAAAAACTCTCAGCTTTGATTCTGTCTTAAATTTAAGGGGGTATTTGTAATATTTCTAGAAATATCAGGGGGTTGAAATATTTTTGCTTATGAAGGAGAAAATGTAAGATGAATCAAACTCAAGGGTTTTTTTGCAATTTCAAAAACTTCAGGGTTTTTTTGTAATTAGCCCGAACTTCAGGTTTTCTTTTCACCACCCAATCTGGGGTGACGAGTAAATGGATAATTTTTTCATAGTTTTGGTAGGGTTTTGCATCTTCAAAGATCAAAACTTATGTAAATTGATTATCAAGTGAGTCCTATAATGTCATTGACACTTACACCAACACCAGTATTAAGGTATCTGGTCTGATCAAAAAAAAAGTATAAGGTATCTGGTTGTAGACAAAAGGATACACAGATTTTCTCTAAATGTAATTTAATTTGACTTTGTTACATTCCATAAACACAATAACGCTAACTTTTGTGAAAGAGGTTCATCGTTGTGTTAAAAAATAACACTATCACCTTTTCCATCCAAGTTATGGCACGTATATAACTATTTTAACCCTAGAATGAGGATTCAGTGATTGTCACGAATGTAATACTTCCATATACGAGCTTGACTACCTGATATGCTGTGAAAGCTCACTCGCAGGAATTAATAACTCAGCAACAGTGACATTGTAATCAGGAACAAATACAACCTACAGAGAGATTAAAATAAATCAGAACAAGGAAAAGATTGTGTGGGTGCTACTCTCGAACAGCAACTAGTGCAGCATATATCAAGCAAGGCCACTGAAAGATTTGGAAGATGTCTCAATGCAAGACAGGTATGATCAACTCAAAAAGTAAAGAACTCTTGACATTGTATGAGGATAAATTTCATACCTTTAACAAGTCACCAATATCTGGATCATGATTTATGGTAGCCCCAACATCTGTGATAAATTTTACAATTCTCTTGGCTTGCACATATGTGGAAAACGCTTTTCCTCCAAATAAACAAACTCGAGGAACAAATTTCGCTTCCCTTTCAACTGCAGTCATTTCTTTCATTTTCTTATAGCGATAAACAATCCCCAGAATGTTTAATAGCTGACGCTTGTATTCATGAATACGTTTTACCTGGAAATTGACAACTTTAGTGGACATTGCATGACATCTTGGGAGGATAAATGTGAACATAATCAGAATATAAGCTAAAGGAGGCGGATAAAAGGGGAGAAAGAAACCTGAATGTCAAACATTGCATCAGGGTTAACAGAATACCCAGTTTTTTCTTTGAGAAAGGAAGCAACCTTAATCTTGTTGATTCTTTTTGCAGCCCTCCACTCAATTTGGAGATCCTCGTTATCTGCAAACTGCCCATGATTTTCACACAATCTAGTCAGAAGGCATCTCACTGCTCGAAAAATCCAGAAACTTTGACAAAAGTAAACAAAAAGTCAAGAGGGTTTAAAAACATCGATAATGGAGTACCTTCTGCAGTTCGGCCAATTTCTCAGTTTTCAGGATCCAGTCTTTACTCCCTATCCACTTAGTAATCACAGCACTTAATTCAGGATTGCAGAAATGGATCCATCTTCTAGGTGTTACCCCATTTGTTTTGTTCTGAAACTTCTCAGGCCACAACTGCCAAAAATTAAAAAAGTTTAACATTAAGAATGGACCTTTTGCTTGCAAAGAAAAAATAAAAAGCTGGTGGAGGCGTTTACCTGGAAAAAATCATTGAAGACTTCATTTTTGACTATTTCACTGTGGATCTCAGCAACGCCATTCACAGTATGACCAGCCACAACACAAAGGTTAGCCATCCGGACCATTTTCGGAGGTATATAAACTGGTTCCTTATTTGCAACTTCATTCTTCTGTTTTTTCTCAACTTCAAGTTCATCTTTATCAGCAACTGTGACTGCATCAGTGGCTTCAACTTTCTCACCAGTCTTATCAAAAGGGCTTTCTTCTGGTTTCACAAATAAACCCGCAACAGAAGCAGGGAGATCAAAATTTTCTAAAATTCTCATTGATACCAATTTTTTTTCCAACATTTCAGGATTTGATGTGCCATATTCTGATATGATGTCTTCAATTAGCTGAAAGATGTTAACAAGGCAGAATGTAGTCAGCAATATATTACGAGAAAATGGAGGCATTTACTTTTTCTCGATAAATTCATATTTCCCCACCTGTTTATCAATCATCTCTATGATCTCGACGTGCCTTGGAAGTAGTCTCTGCATTAGCTCATAACTCCATTTCTCCAGGGCCTCAGGCAAAACAGTGTGGTTTGTATATGCCACAGTTCTGCAAAGCATACCTCACCAAATGAAGTTTTAGTCCAGGAAACTTGAGACTCAACAAATTTTGAAGTATTACAAAATAATAACAATAATAAATAAAATAAAATAACAGTTTCTTCCATTTGTTTGACTCTGAGGCCGATCTTAGGAATTGGCCCATGCAAGATGGTTTGCATAAATCAATAGATATAGTTCAAAGAATCTGAAAATGATGAGTTTTCCATGTACAAAATTTAAAGAAAGATCTGAAAGTAGGTATTTATGCCAAGAATAGTGACAGTTGAAAAAGTAGAGAAGAAAACTTCTAAACTGTTTCTGTGGTTAATAACTGTTGCAAAGATTAGTAGAACATAATATTTGAAGTAGTAAAAAACCATTAATAAGATCCAAACATAAATGCAGAGTAAACTTCAGGTCATGATGAATAACTATATGGATGGTCATTTATGCGAGCTAGCATAAGCTATCTGATAATAATGTTCTCCTTTAGTTTGTGTTTAATTTTTGGTTCTTGAAAGTACTTCAGTTAAAAAGTGGTTTCAAATCATATAATTAAAGCAGAGGCAATGAGCAAAGATAGTGCAGTGGCCATGTGGTTATATCTCAAGGACATGATTCAAGGCTTAGTGAAGCTCCTTATGAAAAATTTATAGAATCACAAAACCAAGACTGTTTAAAAAAAACAGCCGACTAAATAGCTTTGCACTAAGCCTAGGTAAATGTTTGATCTTGTACAGAACCAACCTGTCCAGACATACAAATCAATGGGTATGTAATCCCGACTGGTATTTTCATAACCATAGTCCAGATGCACTACTGTTCTGACCAAAATAAACCGCAGACATATGGAAAAGTTACAGAGATGTTGGCTCAATGCTCAGCCACATAGCACGTTTGGGAAAAAATTACAATAGCATCACTTCTAGGAATGCGCCGCATTTTTTCAAACAAAATAGCTAGTATAATTGGAACACGAAACACAATATGTACCAATGCATATTATAATCAAACCGCTGGATATGTTGGAGACCGAAAGATAAATTCCTAAGCAACTAACTATAAAGTACCTCTGTGTAATCCTCCAAGCTTCCTCCCAACTCATGCCCTTCAAGTCCATCAAAATTCTCATTAGCTCTGGGATACATAGTGTTGGGTGGGTGTCGTTCATCTGAACAGCAACTTTATCAGGAAACTCTTCCCATCTCGCATTTCCACCAGATCTCTCAAACCGTGCAATAATGTCTTGGAGAGAAGCCGAGCATAGTGTATATTGTTGTTTCAGTCGAAGAATCTTTCCTTCCTCTGATTCGTCTCCAGGGTAAAGTATATAACAAATCTGATGTCAGAGTTATTCACATTTTAGTAGTTTTATGTGATATAAAAAAAGAAAAAAAATGTAAAAGAAGAGCACTAAAAAAAAGC
The DNA here is from genome assembly GCA_016081115.2 of Rehmannia glutinosa. Taxonomy (NCBI): domain Eukaryota; kingdom Viridiplantae; phylum Streptophyta; class Magnoliopsida; order Lamiales; family Orobanchaceae; genus Rehmannia; species Rehmannia glutinosa. The sequence continues at coordinate 35,564 of JABTTQ020001661.1, read as the reverse complement.
AGCACAAGAATGGTCATAAATCAACTATGCTCACTGGACATCCCAAAGCCATAAATCAAGTATACGCACATCATATTATGACCCAAGAAGAATGCCATGACTTAATTTACAAATAAAAGGTGGAGAAACACTATAATAAGGGAAAGATATATATATAAATCGAACAAACTTACTTTCTCCGCGTTAGCTTGGGTTTCACATGCTTTAGTGTGTTCTCCAGCATTGAAAGCAGATAAATCAAATTGGTCAGAAGGCACTTTGGTGGACCACAACCTAAGATTGATTGTAGTTTTGGTTTTATATCCTGGAATTGGCACATCATATGCTACAGCCACTATATCTTCACCACCAATCCATCTGCTTTTCCCATCTGAATCCGCGACAACTTTTCCATAAAATTTCACGGGATAAGAGACATCATTTCTGACAATTTCCCAGGGATTGCCTATCTGAAAGGCGAGTTGAGTGTTTTATAAGAGCATGTTGTCAACTGAACAAAAAAAGAAGCAAAGAACGAAAAAGATGTACAGCAACAACAACTACAAAAAAGAATTACCTGTTGCTACAAAAAACAGCAAGAAATAACTAGATTAAGTTAAACTAATGAAACAAACTGATCAAACAAGCAAACACAACTTTTGATCAATAAATCAACTTTTTAGAAAAGTTCCCCCATGAAGGCAAAATAAAATAGCGAATTTTGAGAGAGCATACTTCTAGCCAGTTTTCAGCAACCTCCTCTTGGCCATCCTTCGTAAGATGCTGCTTAAATAAGCCGTACTTGTACCTAAGCCCATAACCCCATGCTGGATAATTTAGAGTTGCCAAAGAGTCCAGAAAACAGGAAGCAAGCCTGCCCAAACCTCCATTGCCAAGAGCAGCGTCTGGCTCCTGTAAGGACCAGAAAAATAAGTTTAGGAATGCAACGAACTAGCAACCATCAAGGAAGAGGATTGTAGCCTATCACTATTGCAAAATAAACAACCCACAAATTTTAGAGGAACTGTTGCAGCACCTGTGTCTTCTATAGATAGCCAATTTTTTTCACAAATTTTGCATAGGTCCCAAAAGACATGAAGCTAGATACAACGAGCCATAAATTCTCGCAACATAAATAAAGTAGGTTTCTCGCAACACTGTGAGTTGAGTTTTTTATAGCACAGCTGACATTATGAAGTTCACACACGGTAGAAGAAAGTGACAGAATAATTTAAATAAAAAATTGTTGGTTTTCAACTAGATAGACGAGATCTTCTGGATAGATGGAAATTGAAAATTTTTAAACAAGAGGGTTATAGGCTTTACTGATCATTCATAATGGACCTGAAAAGCTTAAGAATATCTAATTTAGCATATCAAATTTGCTCATTAATCTCATTCTATTGTAGTGACTATGAGGCATATATTATTTACCATACTTCATGTTTCTTTAGAACCTTTTTCACTACAACAGACGAAGTATTGCCAATTGCATTTAACAATGTGTCTCATAAGTAGTAAACTTCAAATTAATTACAACTAAAATAATCATCTGACCCGAGAAGCTACAGTTTCCAGACTGTAGCCGAGCTTTTCCAGAGCATCTGCATATTCACCAGTGAGCTCCAAATTACCAATTGCATTTAACAAAGCTCTACCCTGCAAAGAAACACAAATTTTCAACAGTAAAGAGAATTAGTAGTGGAGGTATTGTCTGACTCTTGAGTGCAGAATTATACTGTAGCACTGCACTTCTGATTATTGTTACAGAAAAGAATTCGGACTAACCTGTAAAAACTCCATAGACAAATAGTAGGCCTGCTTTACGTTCATCTTTTCATAAAAATCATATGTTGCATTCCAATTAGTAATAAGTGCATCACGCACGCTTTGTGCAGTGGCAAAGAAAGCCTTGGATGGCTCAGAGTTCTGAGACGAAAACAATGGTGTGAACTCTGCGTGGTATTTGATGCTTGAGGCAATAGACGCAGCATCAGGAGGAAAAGAACTCAAATCGCTGAGAACTCCTGAAATCATCGCAAAAAACGGGAAATTGGTATTTGGTAAGCTTAGAAATGAGGAGTGTCAATGCTATTCCATCTAATGATTATTGCTCGGTAAGCCAATGGATCAACTTTCAACAAATTTAGCAGGTTGATCACAAACCAAAAAAGGCTGATAGCACCAAACCTGTAATCAACTAACTAGCAAATCTGTTATCTTTCGCGAAAGTCTATATAAATTTTAGTTGCATCAATAGAGTTTACCAAATAGAAAATCTTAATCACCAAATCAGAAGTAATGTACAATCTCAAAATTTTCTCAAGATGGTACAAGTTTTCTCTAGCAAGGTTACTATATGAGATTTTACAGTTCTACTTGAAACAGCAGCATGGCAACATTGAAATTTTTGTATCATTTTTCTATTATAGCTCTAAATTTCCAATTAAGACTTATCATTTCAGCCTTTGCATAACACAATCTCCTCAAATTCAACAAACAAAAAACTCGCGAGTTTTACTGAAATTTTGACTTCACATAAAACAGCTGCAAAAAAAAAAAAAAAAAACACCACCTTCTTCGGTGACCGGCTCGCGTGCTCTCTGCTTCGGCTCACTAGAGACGCACCTGACGCAGAATGACGGTTTTACCCTTGTCAACAAAAATACCTTGGAGCTTCGGTTTCTGGAGGTGAAATCCATTAGCCTGGCGTTGGAAGAACAATGCGAGAACGCCGCCATCACCGCTCCTCCGCTAGATGAAGTCGCCATTTTTGCTCTTTCACTATATTATCACACACTTTCTGTCGGTGATTGCTGCTTACTGAGAAGTGAGAAGAAGAAGAAGATTGAAAAGAAATCTAGGGGATAGTAATTGATGGAGGAGTGTGATGTTTTGTAGTGATAAGTAGCCATTGGCATTTGATATTTTGATCGTTTCCCGATACTTTCTCGGATCTCCAATGTTACTGTGTACCTGCCCACGTGCTCCGTGCTAGTTCTTCGGGCCAAATGGAAAATCGAGTCGGGCCAAAATTCCATGGAGCAACCAATTTGGACTGCAAAGCCGATTCAGTCTATGAAAAATACACATAAAAGTTTGTTTGTCAAGCCGACCTTGGATTTCTACCTATTAGGTCTTTCTTTTTTCGAACTACATATTATAGTCGGCGTGGTTAGACCGACTAGTTTTAATTTCTATTAGTAGGGGTGTCAATTTATAACCCGACACAAATCTAACACGAATTTAGTAAGTCAATGTACAACCCTTCACGGGTTCAGGTCAATTTTCAGTCAGACACAATTAACACGAGAAGAAAATGGGTCAGGTTAGATTGACCCGCTAGTAGACATATTATTTTCATATTCCATGATGCTTTGGTTGGTTATGTGTTGTTCGTAGAGCTGTAAAAAAAGCCCGCCCCGATGGGCTGGCCGACCGACCCGGTAATATGGTCGGGTTGGGCTGCGATTTTACAAGTCCGAAAAGAGCGGGCCTATTTGGCCCGACCCATTAGGCCCGAAGCAAATCAAGTGTCTTTTTTAATACATGATATGGGCAGAGCTCCCCAAAATAGCGGCCCGAAAAAAATTCCGGCCCCGCCCGATTTCTCTCATGGCCCGACGAGCTAGCATCGGGTGACCCGGTCTAGACAATTTAACAGCTCTAGTTGTAGGACACATTAATGAATGTATTTTTTGACTAAAGATACTTTATTCGTAATTTTAGTTTTTTTATAATATTTTTGTGTCAAGCAGGTTGTTCGCACTAATTATATACCTTTTAAATTATGTCGGTATTTTGTGTCGTGTTATCGTGTAATTAAACGTGTTGTGTTCAAATTGGGTGTTTTGACATGAATAACTAAATTTTCGTGTTCGATTTCGTGCAAAACGGGCAATACCCTTGTCAATACGACCCGCGAACACAAAACGTGGGTCGATTGACAGGCCTATTAACAAACGAACTAAAATGGGCCGGAGCTAATCCGTTTATATCTGCTCGGCCTAAATGCAGCCCGTTTCCATTTATATTTGATGGATTGGATGCCAAATAATAATTGAAAATATTCGTAATCAGTTGATAAGTTGCCTTTTGGAATTAACGGCAATATATTTTATATATATAAAAGACCATCAACATCAAAACCCCTATTTCCCATCTAATCCAGGACAACAGTACCAAAGATTCCGGCCAGAAAACCAAAAATGGCTTCTCACCACCACATCCGCCACCACTCCACCGCCGCGAGCTATTGCTACTGTTGCTCTCCTTACCCCCTCTCCCACCACCATCCTCCTCCACCGCCTCCGCCAGATTGTTACCCTGTTTTCCACCCGCCACCTCAGCCCCACCTCTATTCTGCCCAAACCCACCTCCCTAATTTACATCAGTACCATCCCCATTTTCAACAACGCTCGTACGAAGAGGAAATAGAAACTCAACACACCATCTCCTCTCTCCTCCGCCGCATCGCCGCCTTGGAATCGGCCCTCCGGAGTCGCTCCTCCTCATCCTCCTCCCGCTCCCTCCGCGATGCCGCGGCCCGCACCATCCAGACCCACTTCAGAGCCTTCCTTTTGCGCAGATCGAGGACGCTCCGGCAGCTCAAGGACCTCGCTTATATCAAGTCTGCGCTCAGCATTCTCAAATCTTCAGTTTCCAAACAAACGCATTTCGATTATGACGTTGTCTACCACCAAGTTATGGAGCTGGTTCTCAAACTTGACGCTATTCAGGTGAAAAGATAGTCCTGTACATGATTTTTTTTTATATATATGTAATTGCATCTTTAATCTTACGAGGCTAGTGTGGACAGATCTGATTTGTTTTTTTTTTCTTTGTGTTTATAATTCGAAGGGTGGTGATCCAATGATTCGAGATGGTAAAATTTCAGTAAGGAGAGAATTGAATAATTTTTTGGATTTTATTGATGGATTTTACTTGGAGAGGAGGGGTGTTTCCAATGGAGTAAACGTGAGATATGAAAGGAGTAATGTGAAATATAGGGTTCCCAATGGTGGAAAAAAAGTGGGCAATGTGAAATGTGGGGGTTTGAAAAGTGTTAATATGGAGAAATTGAGGGGTCTAGCTGAAAGAATTGATAAATTAGCTGAGGAGCTCGATGAGGAGGAAATTGAGGTTATTGAAATTCCTAATGTCTCTACGAAAAAACATGGTGATTCCGGTAATAAAACCGGGGGTTTGGCGAAGCGGCTTGGTGGGGTTCAACCCAAAGTGAAGAAAAGTGTGAGTTTTGCGGATAATGGGAAGGTTTACAGGGTGTTGAGGAGAAACTCTGAGCCGATTTTAGATGAGAACGATGATGACAGTATTGATAGGGTTAGGGATCTCGAGGATGATCTTTGTCGAGAAGTTGAAGAAATTGGAGTCACTTCTAAGGAGGCGGATGACGATGATGATGATGAAGAAGTTGAAGCTCAGTCCGAAAATGGAGGTTCTATGAATAGCAGTGATGGTGAAAGAGATGTGAGGAGTTATCCGAGAAACGGAGTTAATTTTGAAAGGAAGATGTATAATCAAGGTGGAGCTGATAAAATCGCATACTCTGCTCCGTTGCCTCTAAAGATGGAAACAAGAGCCGACGTAATTGACAAGAGGAAGAAATTAGCTAACAACGTATAGTCAATCACCGTGTTAAATTCATAACGTGTGACCACGACATTTATGCTAGGTAGTGTTTGTGAGCCTTTCGGTTTGTATGTTTCCATTTTTTCGAAAGACCATCTTCAAACGATCATGGATCCATTTTGAAGTTGGGCCGTGAAACGATTTCACTTTTTCTTTGCTCTATCTCAGAATCTCTGTTTGCGTGTTGGCTCTTAAATGTGGAGCTTATGTTGTAGATTGTGTTCCTTAATGTTCAATGTACTGCCATTGATTTCACTTAGTATTGGACATATTGGAGCTTGCTTTTTTAACTTGTTTTGTATTCTGTACTTTTTGTTTCATGATAAAACCTGCGAAAGTGATGAGTAATTAAGGTGCTGAGTAATTTGTTGTGTAACAATGTGTGATAATTTTCCAGTGATTGATTTATGCGGGCAATATTTAGCTAGTGGCCGTTTGAGGCACATCCCGCGATTCACCTTCTCCACAAAGCTCTAGGGCAAGGGCAGTGGGGCTCTCAGGATGGGGTTCATCCTTTTGTAGCTAGTGGCCGTTTGATAGAATTGGACACAGAAATGTTAATGAAGGGTCTCAAAGCTCATTGTTCGAAGTTATGCTTCAGTGTTACACAGATCCCAGTTCAAGTGTTACAGAATTCAAGTGGTCCAGGAAAAAAATCTTTTGCCTTTTTTGTTGAGCAGGTCTCTCGTAAGACGCGCACGGTGCGACGGATTGCACTTTTAATATAAAAGGTGATACTTTTAGCTTAAAAAGAATTACTTTTAGTGTAAAAACTGATACTTTGTGTGAATACACTTACACTTAATTTTAGTGTAGTGTATTCAGACAAAGTATCACTTTTTACACTAAAAGTATCACATGTCGTAACGTACAATTGTCTTACAAAAGTTTTTGCCTTTTTTGTCCCCGGTGGGTTGGTAAAAGGCAAATCTTTTTTTTCTTCTTTTGGGAATTCAAAGAAAGCAAATGAAAAGATTATGTTCAATAGAGTTTATAAGTTGTGTTGGTTTGGCAATAGATTTTGCACATTAATTGTATGTTTGATAAAAATGAATAAAATTAAAGTGTTTTCAAAGTTTCAAATATGAAAAATTGGAAATGAAAGCAAATACCCTCTCGTTTATAATTAATAATAATTTATATTCACCACGAGCCTTGTTGCTTAGTCGTGTCACTCACCATGTTGATAAAGCTCTGAGGGTGCGATTGAATATGCTTTCATTTTGAAATTTTCTATTTTGCTAAAGAATAGTGATAAAAAAAATTAGATGAAAAAAGATGAATTTCGAGAGTTTGATTGAATGTGAGATAAAAAAGTAATGATGAAAGTTGATTTCATTTAAAAATAGTAAAATAATGATTGAATATGATTGGTAGTTAGAAATGTGTTGAAAAGGTGGACTATATCATCAACTTATTCTATTTATTAGTGAAATCTGTGGGAAAATGTGTAATAGCGATTAGTTTTTTGTGAAAAATGTGTTGATGTGATTGGTAAAAGAAAAAATGAGAAAAAGTAAAAATGACAGAATAATATATTGTTCTCATAATTTTCATAAACAATTGTATGTTTGGTAAAAAACAATTCTTCAGCCGAATGAAAATGAAATTTCTTCCATATCCTATCGCAGTCGGAGTCTTTTAGTTTTTTTATCCCTCCGTCTTACTCCACCTTGCTTATTAAAAAAATTATATTTAGAAAAATATCAATATATGTGTTCATATATCATTGTATAAATATAATATGAAATAAAACTCCAAAATAAAAACATTGAAACGAGTTTTTATGTATTTTATGTCTTTATCATTCAATAGTCTCCAATTTGGTTAAAGCGTGTAATTAAATTACTTACATGTACAAACATCCAGCACGCGTTTAGCAAGAGCAACAATAGGCATCAGAATTAGGCGCCACCGAATTATTTTAGTCAGCAGTTCATGAATGGACATTGGACAATGCCAACCTCTGTCTCGCACACTAAAACACCTATTATCAACCACCGCGACACAATGCGAGTCACTATTATACCGCTGCGCCACCACCAACAAATCCCTTGCAACCACCAAGAAGCTGCACGCCCACACCATCACTTCCGGCCTCCTCTCAAACCATTTTCTTTCTCTGCTGACTGTTGCGTATGGTATTTGTGGTCTCTCGCATTATGCCTTGAAACTGTTCGATGAATTGCCGAAACGGACATTTGTTGCGTACAAAGCCATTATAAGGATGTACACTGAAAGTGGACGCCCCGAGATGCGCTAGAGCTGTTTGTGGAAATGCACGGGCCGGGTAGCTTCTGGGCGGATGAGTACGCGCAGCGTGTGGCCTGAAATTTGGTGTAGAGGCCCAACTAACATTAATATAAAAATAAAATACAATACATCAACTCTAAAAATAAAAATATTAAAAAATAGATAACAAAAATTCAATTACATCAATATATCATAACATTTCTCTTCTGTTTTTCATATTTTGAAATAGTTGAATAATAGCTTCATTGCTAATATTTGAATACATTTCTTTTCAATATATGTTACAAAATAGAGATACAAGAGAATAATGTCAAAATTCAGGTTCAAGTTTATGGTGAATCAAAAGAAAATATATAAAATATTGAGAAAGGAGGATAAATAATAGACCCAAAAATTTTCAAGATTCACAAATGGAAAATGGGAAGGAAAATACCTATTTTATGTATTTCAGTATTTTTAAAAAGTAATAAACGGAAATTACTAAAATACCCCAATATTTTTTTCAAAATTCCAGGGGCCCAGTGCCCCCTTGGTCCTAGTGTGGCCTCGTCTCTGAGTACGTGTACCTGTTCGTTATTCGAACGTGTGGGGAATTAGTGTTGCTTGAAATGGGCATGGTGATTCATGGGTTGACAGTTAAGAGTGGGTTTTTCTCAGGCAGTTTTATGGGGAATTCTTTGCTTGCAATGTATATGTGTTGTGGGAATAGAGATGGGGCTAGAAGAGTGTTTGGTGCAATGTAGGAGAAAACTGTGGTCTCTTGGAATACATTGATTAGTGGGTACTTTCGAAATGACTGTGCCAAGGAGGCTTTGATGGTTTTTAGGAGAATGGTGGGTAGTGAGGTGGAGTTCGATTCTGCTACGGTTCTCTCTGTTTTACCTGCTTGTGGGTATCTAAAGGACTTGGATATGGGGATGGAGGTTCATCAAATGATTAAAGATAAGGGCATTGGGAAAAGATTGGCAGTTCAAAATGCTTTAGTTGATATGTATGTGAAATGTGGAAGAATGGACAAAGCACGTCGCGTGTTCGATGGGAGGGTAGAGAGGGATGTTATCACCTGGACTACTGTGATTAATGGTTATACTTTGAATACGGATGCAAAAGGTGCATTGGAGCTGTGCAGATTGATGCAGTTTGAAGATGTGAGACCTAATGAGGTGACCTTAGCTTTGCTTCTGGCAATGTGTGCCGTATTACGTGATTTGAAGCTCGGAAAATGCTTACATGGGTGGGCTATCCGTCAATACATCGATTGTGATGTTAACGTGGAAACTGCTCTGATTGATCTCTATGCCAAATGCAGTTCTTTTACACTTAGCTTTCGGTTTTCTCTAGGACTTCTAAGAAGAGAACCGTCCCGTGGAATGCGATTCTTTCTGGGTGCATTCATAATAAGTTGGCCAGAGAGGCAATAGAACTTTTCAAGCAAATGCATCTAGAAGCAGTAAAACTCAATGATGCAAAATGGAAGAGCATCCTTCCTGCATATGCCATCGAAGCAGATATGCATCAAGCGATGAATATACACGGTTACCTTATAAGATCAGGATTCATTAGAAAACCTGAGATTCTCACCGGTTTGATTGATATATACTCGAAATGTGGAAATTTACAGTATGCCCATAACCTGTTTAATGGTCTTTCTATGAGGAACAGGGACATTGTTTCGTGGAGTGTGATTATAGCTGGTTATGGAAAGCACGGACATGGCGAGGCCGCTCTTTCTCTTTTCAATCAGATGGTTCGGTCTGGGGTTAAACCTAATGAAGTCACTTTTTACGTCCGCGTTGCATGCTTGTGGCCACGCCGGGTTGGTGAACGACGGGTTAAATTTATTTAATTTCATGCAAAAGAATCACCAGGAAAGTCTACGAACGGATCACTATACGTGCATCGTTGATCTTCTTGGTCGTGCTAATCGACTTGAAGAAGCTTATGAGTTGATTAGTACCATGCCTTTTGAAGCAAGCAGTGCCGTTTGGGGCGCATTGCTTGGCGCGTGCGTGATACATGAAAATGTTGAACTGGGAGAGATTGCTGCGAAGTGGCTGTTCGAGTTGGAACTGGAAAACAGTGGGAATTATGTGCTGATGGGAAATATTTATTCTGCGGTTGGAAGGTTTGATGATGGGGAGAGAGTGAGACAGATGATGAGTAACATAGGAGTGGTAAAAGCTCCTGCAAACAGTGTGGTTGATGTGAGGAGTTTGTGTAATTGCAGGATGGCAAATAGATTGATGCTTAGGTAATCTGAATTAAGGATAGGGATAATTACAAAAGCCCCCCCTGAGGTTTTTGCTAATTACAAAAAAATCCAGACATGTTTCAAAATTACAAAAAGTCATGTTTGATTTTTGATAAGGGTCTTTTTATGCATGTTTTATGTGTGTATTTGAGTAGAATTTGAGACATTTTGTTGTTAGTTTCATGAGTTTTTTACATAGTTCATATTATTGTGAGGTGCTTTTATTGGTGTAGATTGATCATTCGAGCTATTTTTGGTGGATTTCGGACCATGGATTCATGTCAAAACATATCCCGGGTTTATGGATGCAAAAACACTCGAAATCCCAAGCTAAACGCGTTATTTCGGGGCCTTTCGAGACAAACACGGCCCGGTGTGCTTTCAAACACGACCATGCTTTTAATCACCAAAAAAGAGCAAAAAAATGGCATGGCGTGAAAAGCACGGCCAGGTGTGCTTTCAAAGCACGGCCGCAGCTTCGCAACCCCAAACAGCGTGAAAAACACGGCCAGGCCGTGCTTTTAAGCACGGCCGTGTTTTTGACCGTTTTTACGCGCACGATTTTTGAAGGGTATTTTGGGAAAGCACTTCAACCAAGCCCTTTGACAACTCTTTTTGCACATTTACACCTCATTATGCTTCACCAATTCATTACTTTCCCACATGATCACATGAAAATAATGATTCTAATAACCCAACTCATACAAAGGGAGCATTAAACTATCAAAAGATGACATTATTAAAGAATACTTTCTCCAAAATAATGTCTATAAAATTCAAGAGTATGAGTTGAAGGATTGATTCATTCATTCATTGATATACATAGAAATCGATTTTAGAGATGAAAGTTCATATTTTGGAGAGGAGAAACACATATTGTGGTGAGGAAGAGAGTTAAAAGACTTGGATCACCATGGAGAGGCGCTAAGGCACAAGGATTGAAGATCGCTCGGAGAAGAAGATGAACTCCACCACTTCATCTTCATACTTCCAACAGGGGAGTCTTATGTTGGTTTTGGAAGTTTTAACTTCAAGTATTCATGTTGATTTCGAAAGAAACTTCTTGTTTAATTGTTGTTTTCATTCTCAAATCCATCATGAGTTAAATCGCTAGTGCTTGAATGTGATGAACCCTAGAACTTATTTGTGATAATTGGTTTGAATGTTTTAATATATTTTCTTATGTTTTTATGCGAGTCACTTATGTTATGCTTGTTTATTCGAATTAGTATATGCGCAATATTGATTTGAAGTTTATTTTTCACCGGAAATCGAGAGATTCATGGTGAAATAGAACCAACATAAGTGAAAGGAGTTGCATGCAATCCTAGATATAGACGACATAAATCTTCCTGATTAGGGTCAAACCTAATATGGGAATTCACAAATCGTTAATGCAATCTTGGGGTTTTAACTAGAAAGAGATTTGATTAATCAACTTGAGGTTAGGAGTTTTTCGCCTTGAGAAAGGGTTTAACTTAATTTAGGAATGCCTACGGTCCATAAAGCATGAAAATATGTTAAGGGATGGTTAAAACTTAAGGGTTATGATTGTATTCATTTTGGTAAAATCACAAAGACGTTAGAGGGATTCATATTCAAGCACATTTATATCCATCATCTCTCCAATCCGAGTGTATCTAATATCCTTTGTGTTCTTAGTTGCCTCTTCCACTTTTATTTGCTTTCGTTTATTTTTATTTTTGCAACAAACTATTTGGCGAATTTGTAGGCTAGATAATAAAAAGACGGTAATTACTAGTAATCATAGTCCTCGTGGGAATGACACTCGATACTCGCTTAGCTTTGCTATAAACGATAGGTGCACTTGCTAGCCGTTTTTAGGAGTAGCTTCCGAACCATCAATTTTGTCTAAAATTAAGGGGGTAAATGTGATGTTTCAAGAATATCAAGGGGATTTCAAATATTTTTGAATAAAGAGGAAAATGTGAGACAGAATGAAACCTCAAGGATTTTTGTAATTTTCAAAAATCACTAGGTTCCCTTGTAATTAGCCCGAACCTCAAAGGCGTCTTGAAGTGAGAGTTTGGGCTAATTACAAAGAAACCCGCAGATTTTTGAAAATTGCAAAATTCCTTGTGATTTGATTTCATCTTACATTTTCCCCTTGATAAGCAAAGTACATTTCAAAACCTTCCTCGACTTTAATAGAAATATCATAATTAGCCCTTAAATTTAAGACAAAATTGAACCTCGAGTTTTTTTTTCTTATTTTACTTTTTATTTTAAACATGTCGAGATTTTTTTGTAATTAGCCAAACCTTAATGTTATTTTTTTGTAATTATCCTCCGAATTATAAGTTTTCATTCTTGTTGTCACCGTGACTTATGTCCGGGCCGACTGTTTTTTTCCAGTCTAATGGGCTTGGCAAAACACTGCTCATTTGGAGCCTAAGAAACGCAAATTTCAACTAGTCCATTTTTCGGCCGGGCCATAATTGATAGCTCTAATTAGAAGAGAAGGAAATTTACTGAGTGAACTCCAAAAATAATTCCATGTAATAATCCCAAAATCAAATTTAAGTGAAGTATTTGAGGAAACGATTTCAAATGGAGATTCAAAACCTACCACAATAACTTTCTTTCTCTTTAGTACAACCTGGGGAATTTGAGGAGGGGACACACACTCGTGTGAGATCGAAATGGGTCATTCGCCCTTTCAACACACGCTCAACCACTGGATCACAAGATTGATCCCTACCACAATAACTTAAAAAGGAAAGCTAAAAATAAGATCTAAACTATTTTATCAATTGCGACGTTAAATTAGCCAAATATATTCAATGAGTTTATTATGTTAGCAAGTGACATTACATCAACCCTATATACTAAAAGAAAAAACAATCTGCCACATGTCGTCACCTAATCAATTTGGTACACGTGTCAACACCTTAGCCTTCCAAATCCACGTGTCACCTTCATAGTTAGCCACATGTCAAACCATGTCACCACCTTAGTTTTTCAATTATAAATTCATTTACTATCAATTTATTATCAACTTATTAATTAAATTTCCTAATTCCGTTTATAACAATTGACTCAATTCATTTTCCTTATAATATTTTAATTAATTTACCATATATAAGTATTGACACATTTGATTTTATCAATATTTAATCCAATCAAATATCAATATATTACTTACATTTCCGTATTTATTTAATCCTTAAGTTCTAACACATATATACTTGGCCAAAGGCTTATGAAAAAATGTCATGAGTGATAAGAAAGAGGCTACATTTAAATGACAAATTTATGTTTGTATATCCAATCAAATAATTAATCGGCCAATTCAATTTGTCATAACGTTTTAATTAATTTTCGTATATAAATATACTCAATTAATTTTATCAATATTTAATCCAATCAAATATCAATATATTAATTATATTTCTGTGGCATTGCTATCAATATATTAATTATATTTTCCAGTTCCACGTGTCTACTTTATAATTATCCATGTGGCATTGCTATCTATAAATGAAAGTTAAATTGATAATATATTTTTGAATTTTTTAATTTAAAAGCTTACAAATTTAAAAGATAATAACAACTTTAAGAGATATGAAGTAATCTTAATATCAATAATTTATGTACGCTATCATTTTAAAATTATTATCTTTCAAAAATATATTTGATTTATATGCGCCTTTTAATTTCCGATTTATGCTAAGTCCAATGTATATTTCAAATTACTCTCATTAATTCCATATTTGACCCACTAACTAATTATATTCATAATTAAATAAATAATTCAATCCAGATTGTAATCAAATTAAATAAGCTAATCATATATATCTAAATAAGCCCATCCCAATAATTAAAATTAAAATAAACCAATTTATTCAAATATCCATATGAGGCCGTATAATGATTATACTACAAGATCCTATCAAATTATCTTTAGTTTTATCAACAAATTCGATAAACACATCAAGGAATCTAACAACTAATAAAAATTGGCGTTTGACATTTAAAAATATTATTTTTCAAAAATATATTTGGTTTATATGCACCTTTTAGTTTCTGATTTTTTGCTACTACGATATTCAAATCTCAATTCTAAAAGATAAAATATAAATACCAAAATAAAGGAATTTCTCACAATATAAACTCTAAAAGATAAATTATAATCCCAAATATAATGACTTTTATCACAATCTCACGGTCAACTTTATGTGGCCATATCGAGAGTTAAGAACATACAGGCTTTGAAAACACAACAAAGACGACACACTTGGAAATACAACAAATAGTGCAGTTAACAAAGAAGTTTTTGAGAATCAAGTGAACTATTAGTATGATACTTTATAATTTTTGAATTTATTTTTTAATATTTTTAATTAGTATTTTGGATCTCTTATAATTATTACAAAATAATTTGTGATACTAAAATTTTAATTTTGGACAAATCCCGTGTAACACACGGGTGTTGTTCTAGTAAATTCCTAAATTTGTAACGTAGGGGCAAACACTTGGTTACATTTGATGTTTCATATCAAAAATGGTAAGATGAGATTTATGCAATATAAATACTAGAGATGTCAAAATTGGTTCGACCCGGTTAAAAAGCCAAGTTGAGCTATAATTTTATACGTACGAAAGAGACCAGACCTATGTGGCCCGAAAAGTCAGTCCGGCCAGTCATTTCAGTGCATTCTCATGGATTGAGCAAGACCGGACTCTACTAAAAATATCGACTTGATAATGACCCGTTTTTTCTTGGTGGTTCGACGGGCTGCACCGGACCGATTCATTTGACAACTCTAATAAATATAATGTATAATCTAGGTTGACTTATCCTTTCACCCCTTTGGCGTTTAAAAACCCACCCACTTAAACTCGTGTAACCTATCATATGAAATCATTAACAACATTTATTGTCTTAATTCCTCTTCTCTAATTCCTCCAGCTGGATTAAGAGGAGTAATTAAATATAAATTCACAGCAATTAACCTAGGAAACCTGAACAGAGGATGACATACCCGTACCGAATACATATCGAAATGATACTTTATCTGATATTTATGATACTCCATGGATACATAGGTATAGTATTTTGCTGATATTTTCAACATGTATTGTGCTTGCCTATGTAAGTTATCATTATCATATTTGAGTATTTATGAAATTTTAGTTTTTTATGCTTGCTGAAACTTTATTTTTTAATTGTATTTGGTATAACTATATTTTAAAAAATATAAAACACGTAATTTTATATGTATATATATACCATACCCGTATCCTTAAAATTTTAAAAAGACAAAAATTCGTATGAGACGGTCTCATGAATTTCATTTCGTGGGACGAATTCTAATTGACCCATATTAGGTAACCCATTTGAATTTGGATCTAATTTGCTTTGATTTGTAAAATAGGTTGGATACGTCTCATGAATTTAAATTCGTGAGACAATCTCACAAGAGATTTACTCTTTTATAAATAACGTATGTCATACATGTATTCCATACTCGTATCAGTGCTTCGTAGCAATTAACTCATTTATCCCCAAATCTCTAATCCCAACCCAATATTTATATAAAAATAAGTATACAATCTAATTCATATTTAGCTCTCATTTTGCATTTTCTTTTCTTTCTATAAAATAGGAAAGTCAAACCTGGGTTTTCCTTTCTCTGTCCAGCACAACACGGTTTGAGGCTTTGGGCTGTGCCAAAGAATATATATATATATATATATATATATATATTAGTAACTATTAAATATTTATTAATCATTGCTGATTTAGTGATTTATGAGTTTTCTATTTTACTTTTCAAACAGAAAAGGAAAAAATAAAATAAAATGAGTTCCACAAAATAAAGAAAATAGTTTCTCTCTCTAAGCTTCACTCGTCCGACTTCCGATCCAGAGAGAGAAATTCAATCGCCATACATTAACGGCAAAATTAATTTATATAGAGAGGGATAGAGAATCTGGTATTTGCTTCGTTGTGATGATTTAATTGATACATTCATCGCATTTGCATATTAGTTTCATTCGTTGATTGATTTGCTGAAAGTAATTTTACGTTTAGATACGGGAATCAGGGGAGCAATCGGAAAACCTAGGGTTAGTGGGTTGGGCGGATTGATTTCCAATGCGGCGGTGTTCGCAGCTGGGGGGAAAATCCGGATCGTTGAATAGCTGTGGTGGTGGATTTGATGGTAAGGAGTGCGTTATCATTTTCGAAGAATTATTCGGACCTGGTGGTTTCGGAGGTTATTAGCGTTGATAATATTGGCAGCGGCGGCGGCGGTGGTGGTGCCAGCGGTTTTTTGTTGAATTTTAGGAGGGTAAAAGGGGGAAATAGGAGGATAGTGGTGGAGACGGGAGGCGGCAGAGGAAGATGCAGCTGCACTTCTCACCTAGCATGAGAAGTATAACGATATCATCGAGCGGCAGTGGAGGAAATGGCAATGGAGGCGGAGATTTGATGAAGATCAAGGTCGCAGCTCGTCATATTTCGTACCGCACACTGTTCCACACCATCCTGATTCTTGCGTTTTTGTTACCATTTGTGTTCATTCTCACCGCCCTTGTCACCCTTGAAGGTGTCAACAAGTGCTCCTCGATTGGTACTTACTAAGATACTGCTTTCGCCTTGGTCTTTGATCAATACCTTGTTGTCATGAATGGTTTTGCTTACTTAGATCTTGATGGTTTTAGATTTATATGGATTTTAATTGTTTTAGTTAATTCATTTTAGATTTTTGTTTGTTTCGCATATTTGAAGCTGTATAGATTGATATGAGATCTGAATTGTGATTCTGTTCATCCTGGGTATACTCCTCTTTATAATAGGTAACTTGAAATTGTTTGCCAAAAGAAAAAAAAAAAACTTACTGATATAAGTAGATTTTAACATGAATCAAAGAACAGAGGTTGGTATGCCTTGGCCTTGGACTTGTGGTTGCCGATCTTGTTTCAGCTGTGTTCCTCAGTTCAGCACTTCAGCTCCAGCTAAGGGCTGCATGGTCGTAGTATCATTTTCTTCATTTAGAAGTTTTTGAAACATAATTGCACACGAGCGTTCATCCAATACATTGGAATAGGAATGTGGAATAGGAGATCTGGACCTAGGAAATGAGTTTTATTTAGTATTTAGGTTGTTGGTTTTACTCGAATAAAGGGTCTATCATCTGAGTTTAAGTTGCTTCCCGTGTTTGTGCGTGTATTAAATTTCTCGTTGTTCTCATATGCTGCGGCAAGTCTTCAGTGTATGATCTGGTACTGGATTAAAGCTGGAAATTATGGTGATCCACTTGCCTTACAGATGGATGTTGTCAACAATCTGATCTTTTTTGAATTTGTTTGTTCTGTATTGTGCGCCTCACTTCTCTTAGTTAGCATGTAGTTGTTTAAAGCAGCACCAGGGAGTCATAACCCAATGTTGAAGCTACCTTCTTTTGGCCCTTTCCAGAACTTATAGTTTAGAATAGATCACAACTAAAACCAAAAAAAGGAATCAGAACTGCAGAACCACAGTATAATTCTCGACATATGAATTAAAAATTTTCCAAACAAAAATGGTCAATAACAACCCCACTTTTAAACCATATTCCCTAGACTTGTTCAAGTTCTACCTGTTACCTTTTGTGCATTTGGAACTAACGTCATCATTGATTGAAATCTCTTGACTTCCCACTTCCTCTTTTCGTCTAAACTTGAGGTTTCTGGAATCTCTGTTCTTAGTCTTTGCTGTTCAAACTTGGTTTGTTACTAACCTGTCTTAATGATGTTGGCCCTTGCTATTATGTTAAGCTACATTGCTAGTCATTGGTGAATGTGAGAGAAAAATAATGATAAAGTGGCAAACCCGGTGTAAAGACCAAGTTGTGGGTGGTGTTGTTTTATTACCTGCTGTAAACCCTTGCCATTGATTTTCTTGTGTGCATTTTATACGCTTTGTTCCTTTCTTCTCTAAATGTTAAATTTCTCTCCAAAAAGTTATTAGTTCATTTATTGAAATATATTTTTATTGCTTTCAGATTGTCTAGGACGACGGTTGGGGCCAAGGCTCCTCGGTAGAACCGATGATTCTGGGGTAAACTTCTGTTATTATTTTATGTGATAAGTTTTTTATATTGATTTGATTATTTAACACATGGTTTATCTAAATAATAATTATACATTTATACCAATAATCCATTCTAAGGAACATGCAGAAACATTATTATTGTTGTTTGTTATGGCAGAGGCTGGTCAAGGACTTTGTTAAGATCCTGAATCAAGTGAACTCTGAGAAGGTCCCTGATGGTCTGAAGCTCCCAGACTCTTTTAATCAGCTTGTTTCTGAAATGAAAAACAACAAGTATAGTTCAAAGGAGTTTGCTTTGATTATGAAAGGAATGGTATGTGTTTGTGTTCCTGACCCCTCTCTTTCTTCATAATTTTACTTATGTTTACGTATCTATTCCACTGGCCACGTGTGTAGCATTATTGCTTCACGATTATATTTGTTAGTGGATTTTGAGAAATATCTCTTTTTTTAATTCTCTGTCATCGTCATCTCTGATCCATCAAGGTATACTAGCTTTTCACTTTCAGTTTCATGCTAATGTATTATGGTGAAACACATAAGTAGCACATTTTCAATTAATTGAAAAGAAGTGAAACAGGAATATTTTCTTTTCCCCCAGTTTGAATTAACTTATTTGATGTTTCCCGTTCTTCGTATACGCAACAATTTGATGTAGGATTGTAAGGAAGAAATCTTTTCTTATATGCCATTGTCATTTAACTCCAAATTACAGATCTTACATCATGATATCTCTAATATGCAACAATTTTAGGTATTTGTTGAAGAATTAATACATAGTTATTGTCCCATATAACTGGTGGACTACTTTAGATTTGTGTTCTCGCATCCACCAAGTTCCATGTTAATGGAAAAAAACAGGTACTTATGTGGCACAAAAGTCGATGGCTTTATTTGGTATTTCAGAAAGAGCTAGATTTGTTAGCTGAAAAACCTTTCACTTAAACTTAAGGTTGCTGCTTGTGATGATTCCTAAACTGAGGTTGCTACATTTTTTGGTGTTGAAGAAGGTTTATGCTCATAAAATGATGTGTTATTGATGAGAAAGAAAACAAAAGTTGCCAATGCGTTTTGATAGCTTATCAAAGGATTTCTTTTGCCTTCTGCCAAGTTTTGTTTAAGTTGAACTTTTATATTCATCATCACACCTTATTGTGCCACCATAACTTGTTTTTCTGGGCATCCTTCTTGTTTAATTGTTCAATCATTGTTTTGGGTAAGTTCTCCTGAACCACATGATACTTAATATGATTGACATGTTTTTCCTTAGGGATGATTATAGTCTCATATGCCCTAAATTACTTTTCCATTCTTATGGATTTTCCTGGGTGAGCTTGAAAGTAATCTTTTAGTTTGAAAATTGATTTTTTGCCTAACAGATAAGTATTCCTCAACTGCATTATGCTTAATGCAACTAACATGTATTTCCTTACTGAGATGATCGTAATTGTGGTGTCTCCCATATTATGTTTACAATCTTTGGATTTTTGTACGTGAGCTTTGATTTCCAAGTAACTCGTTTAGTTTGAAAATTTTCTTTCTGCCCAATAGGTTAGTACTAGAATAACACCCGTGTGTTACACGAGATTTGTCCAAAGATCAAATTTTAGCGTCACAAACTTGTTGATTTTTTTTTTCTTGCTTGTTTTCTGCATTTTATTTGATACATATAATATAATAATAATTTAATAGATAACAAATTTAAAAGATAATATAGATAGAATCCTTGATTTTTGGATTATTTGTTCTCTCTTAAATTTGTTATCTTTTATAATCAAAATATATATTTTGAACTAATAGATTCTTTCTCAATAAAAATATGCTTGAATAGCTTTGACCAGCTTCGACTTTTCCAAACTAATTATGAGCAAATCCTTTACTTTTGGGATTGTATTTTATCTTTTAGAATCTTTTAAATTTGTTATTTAAATTTGTAGATAGGGTTGCCAATATAGATAAATGTGAAGCCGCCATGTGGAATTGAGAGGATGAGAAATTGACAAATGTCCAAAATTAATGAGGTGACGACATGTGTCAACTTTGTTTTTCTTTACTATATAGGGTAGATTCTTGAACCATGTAATGCTTAATATGATTAACATGTGTTCCGTACTGAGATGGTTATAATTGTCATATGCCCCGTCTTAAGTTTACTTTCTTTTGGATTTTCCTTGGCGAGCTTTGTTTCAAAAGTAATTATTTTTGTTTAAAAATTGTCTATTTTTTCCTAACAGATGGAGAGGTTCGAAAGGGAAATCAGGGAGTCCAAGTTCTCTGAGCTAATGAATAAACATTTTGCAGCTAGTGCCATCCCTAAGGGCATTCACTGCCTCTCACTGAGGCTAACTGATGAATATTCTTCTAACGCTCATGCACGCAGGCAGTTACCTTCTCCAGAGTTGCTTCCTTTGCTCTCTGACAACTCCTACCATCACTTTGTGTTGTCAACAGACAACATTCTTGCTGCTTCAGTTGTTGTGGCATCTGCTGTTCAGTCATCTGTAAACCCTGGAAAGATTGTTTTCCATGTCATAACTGACAAAAAAACTTATGCGGGCATGCATTCATGGTTTGCACTACATCCTTTGCCTCCTGCTATTGTTGAAGTAAAAGGTGTTCATCAATTTGATTGGTTAACAAGAGAGAATGTCCCAGTTCTTGAAGCTGTGGAGAGCCACTATGGGATTAGGAATTACTACCATGGTAATCACATTGCTGGGGCCAATCTTAGTGACACAACCCCGCGAACATTTGCCTCCAAATTACAGGCTAGGAGTCCAAAGTATATCTCATTGCTCAACCATCTTCGTATATATCTTCCAGAGGTATTCATTTGCAGTTACTTCTTCCACATTACATGAAAGTTTCTTTATATTGGGTTCATTTTAGAATATGTTATGGCAGTTGGATACTAACAGATTACGCAACTATCATATATAAGCTTGTAGGTATGCCACTGGACAAACTGCAAATCGTTTTCATCTTCATCCCTTGTTCTTTGGACATTATATATATGGATGGATGTGAGTCTGGGAAATAAATTGTTTATTAGAAATCCAAAAGTAGCAGGGTATAAGCCATTTATTTATGAGCAAATTAAGGCAATTAAATTTGTTTGAACTTTTGCACAAAACTTATCAACACCTTAAATAAAGCTTGGACATTTTATTCTATTCATTGGACTCCAGTCAGGTTAATGCTGACATGAAGTTTATTGTCAGAACTTGTGCCAAGGGCTAGTCCATAAATTATAGTTGGAATTTATTTCACTTCATTATTTCAGTGTCCCGTCAACCTTTTTGGTTTCCTTGATCTTGAATTTTCAGGGTCTTCATTGAGATGTTTTTTTTGTAAATGCAAAGAATGCATTTGATGGATCTATGATTGACCTTGTCAAATAGCTATGAGAATGGGTTGCCTGAATGAATGGGGAATGTGGTTTTGCTTTTCGACCTAGCTGCATGTGCATTTTTATATTATATCTGGGATTAAAAATTGATTGCGTTATCTCGTTTTAATTTGTCTCTTTTCTTATGCAAAGCTGAGAACAATATCTTATGTTTTGCAGCTATTCCCGAACCTTGACAAGGTGGTTTTCCTAGATGATGATGTTGTAAGTCAACGAGATTTGTCTCCTCTCTGGGAGATTGACCTTGATGGAAAAGTTAATGGAGCTGTTGAGACTTGTAAAGGTGAAGACGAGTGGGTTATGTCTAAGAGATTTAGGAACTATTTCAACTTCTCTCATCCACTTATAGCAAATAACTTGAATCCTGACGAATGTGCATGGGCATATGGAATGAATATTTTTGACTTGCGGGCATGGAGAAAGACAAATATCAGAGATGCTTATCACGCCTGGCTTAAGGAGGTACATCAAATTTTCCATCCAAAGCTTTGCCTCTAGTAATGGTTAATAAAAAGAGGATTGTTTTTGCAAGCAAAGGTTCCGCATCTCTGTATTATCTGCTCCAGTAGCAGATCTTTTTAGCAACGAGCAGATCTTTTTAGCAACTTCAAAACTTTTTTTTTTCTCATTATCATATTTGCCGTTTAAAACTTCAAAACTCTCACTAATGGAGGGTCAGTCCTTGTTTTTTCCTTTTTTTTTTTGTTTGGTTCATTAATAGGCACCAAGATTTGTTTGCCTTCCATATATTCAATTTTGTTCTGGTCGAACTCCCCCATTACTAGTCAGATTAGTTGTGTAGTTTATTTTCATCTTACCAGGCTGTTTTATATTTCTCTATATAGTGCTCCGTTATGTTCAGTTATACCCAGTATCTTGAGTCTTTTGTCAGAGTGCTATTAAAAGAAATATTTCGGAATCCCTCATTATTAAAAAATAATTGCCATTATATCATTATCACATGCGGCCCCACATTTCCACCCACACAATTTCAGGTGAATAATTCAGCTGGTTAGAATTAAGTAGATAGCTCGCCTGGGGTTTCTCAGGTTCTCCACAGAGCTGATATTAACCCTTTTAAGCTCTTGTGATTCTTTTCAATTTTAAGGATATATTCAGAACATGGGCTGGTCCAAACAATCAGTGGTAAGAAACATGCATAGGCATTTTTTAATATTTAAGGATTTCTATCTGACAGCTTTGTGAGGTAAAACTTGCCCATTCTTGCTTTTAGCCTGTAATGGTGTTGTAGGTCAGGGTGTCATCTTTGTTGCTGGCAGTGGTAGTATTGTGGTCAGACTTTTATTCATCTTTTATTCTATTAGTGAAGATCAATGTTGCTTCCTGATTTACGTGGAATAGATAAGATGGACATTTTTTTTTTTTTTTGCTAAAGCTAGCTCAAGATAAATCAGTCTTGATTATCTCAAGAATGATCTGTGCTGATAAGTGAAGGAAACCATTTGATATATAGTAGATAGGATATATCCCAAAACTTATATAGAAGAACATCTATTTATATTATTGAGTCTGCTGGAGGTGGTTTATGTGTAAATGTTAGTTGGGGGAGAGGGTTTTGTTGTCAGGTGGGGATTGGTTGTGGGAAGAATTTTGGGTTGTGCGGTAATTTGTGATATTGTTGATTGGAAATTATTTTCAGCAGTTTAGATCAGAAACCTTTTTGCAATTATGAATTTTGTATCTTCTTACTGGGGTTTTGTGTTGTTGCAGAATCTGAAGTCAAACCTCACATTATGGAAGCTTGGAACTCTGCCACCGGCTTTGATAGCATTTAGGGGTCATGTTCACCCAATTGAACCCTCGTGGCACATGCTTGGGTTGGGCTATCAGAATAAGACCAACATCGAAAATGTGAAAAAGGCAGCAGTGATCCACTACAATGGTCAATCAAAACCATGGTTGGAGATTGGTTTTGAGCATCTCCGACCATTTTGGACCAAATATGTTAACTACTCTAGTGATTTTATAAGGAATTGCCACATCTTGGAGTAGTAATGAACCGACAGACGTGCACCAATGAAGTGGTGGGATGAGAAGCTGAGATTAAAGTCTCTTTGGGAGGTAATATTTATCAAATATTGGATGAGAAACTGAGGATACGAGAGAATCTCAAAACATGTTCGCAATTGGCTAAATACGAAAATCTGGATTTTGCTTGCTGTGCCCCCCCATTCCGAAAGAAAGGACTTGTATTGCTAGGCCGGGCATGGTATGAGATTCATTCTTTCCGTCTGATTATTGATCTATATTTTTGGTTGGACCAAGGACATTATTTTTTCGACCTCCATGATGGGGGTCTCACCTATATGTGTTATTTGCTTAGAAAGGAAATAATGGTATATGCGCTCAAAATGCATGCATATCGGTGCGTGAAAGAACAGAGCTAGGATGCAGGTCCTTTGTAAGGCTCCCACTCTGGCCCCATTGGCCGTATAGATGATTTTTTTCTTTTCTTTTCTTTTGTTTCCATATTTATTCAGATTTTCGTTGCGATTCTCTCATTATTCTTCCGTTTTGCTGATGTATCTTTATCGTGGTTTTAGTCGGTAGATTTTGGAGGTTGTTATTACAGGGACCTGGTTGAGTTAGAGAACAACGTAGGCTATATTGTCAGGTATTTTTCTTCTGTATGATTCAGACGAAACATTTTTATATGTGCACAGATTATTCTTTCATCAAATTTACAATTTGGTGTCAATTGGGCTGTTTTTGTGGTTGTGATTTTGGTATGTTATATGACGATTATCTTGAGAAGGATTCTTGTTAGGGATAATTACAAAAACCTCCCTGAGGTTCCGGCTAATTACCAAAAAACCCACAGATTTTCAAAAATTACAAAAAAACCCTTTAGGTTTGACCCGTCTTACATTTTCCCTTTTTATATGCAAATAACATTTCAAAAGCTCCCCTTACGTTTATCAAAATATTACAATTACCTCCTTAAATTTAAGACACAATCAAACTTCATGTTTTTTTTGTCATTTTCAAGAAGTTCTTGGTTTTTTTGTAATTAGCCCAAACTTTAGGGGGATTTTTGTAATTATCCCTTGTTATATTGTGTGCCCAGTTGGCGGCAAGAAGACCATTGACAATGAAGAATTTGATTGGCAAAAATGTTTTTTAGTCCACTAAGTGACGACTTTGAGAGATTTAGTCCATACTTTTAAAAAATTTGAAATTGGTCCACTAAGTGGCAAAAATTCGGATTTTTAGTCCATGACATCTTGCCATTGCAGTAATAATCCTATGTGGAATTTTTTTTTCTTTTTTTTTTTTTTTTGCCTCAAAATATGAATTGTTTTTGTTGATGTGGCATTTTGGAGGAAAAAATATTATTTTCAATGTAAATTAGGTAAAAATATAATATTCATTATGAATAAAATAAAAATAATTTACAGAATATATTTAAATTATTTGTTAATTTAAAAAATATAATATTCATTATGAATAAAATAGAAATAATTTGCAGAATATATTTAATTTTTTTATTAGTCGAAAAACACAAAAAAATTTTTTTAAAAAAATCAATGAAAAATAAGAATAATGTAAATATATTTTAAATATTTTGATTTAATAAATATATTCAAAATATTTTAAAATTTATTAACATTATTCTTATTTTTCAAGAAATTTTATAAAAAAGCTGTATAAGAAACTTTGAATTATAAAAAAAACAGTATAAAAAACTATGTAAATTTTAAAAAACTGTACAAAAACTATTTAATTACAAAAAATCTGCATAAAAGATATTTAAATTTTAAAAAACTGTATAAAAACAATTTAATTATTTCTCTTTAATTGTAAATATAAAATATTATTTATACAATTAAATAATTTATAATTTAAACATATGATATAAATAATTTTTTATTTTATAATTTCGAATATATTTCTCCAATTAAAATATCTTAAATTTTATTAACATTATTTTTGTTTTTCATGGATTTTTTAAAAAAAAATTTCCATTTTTCAAATTAACAAATAATTTAAATATTAACATTATTTTTGTTTTTCATGGATTTTTAAATTATTTTTTGTTTTTCAAATTAACAAATAATTTAAATATATTTTGTAAATTATTTTTATTTTATTCATAATGAATATTATATTTTTACCTAATTTACATTGAAAATAATATCTTTTCCTCCAAAATGCCACATCAACAAAAACAATTCATATTTTGAGGCAAGAAAAAAAGCAAAAAGAAAAAAAATCACATAGGATTGTTACCTGCAATAGCGGGTTCTTTGGACTAAAAATCCGAATTTTTGCCACTTAGTGGACCAATTTCAAAATTTTTTAAAAATGTGGACTAAATCTCTCAAGTCGTCTAATTAGTGGACGAAAAAAATATTTTTGCCGAATTTGATTGGTTTGATATATTATAGAGAAGTTCAGATTCCTAATTACTTAAATAATTGGCCGCCTAAAACTTAGGTTCATCTCTTTGGCTTTCTGAAGATTCTGTTCTTTATAGTTATAAATGGTTACCCACCTTGTTAGGTATAATTAGTTGAATATGTTTGTTCCCCTTCTAAATATTTTTTCCTTAAAAAAAATGGCACTCTATGTCAAATGAGTTGGTTTGATTGTTTCAATAATTATTTTTTTCTTGTCTTCTATGTTAGTAACTTAGTATTGGTGCCCCACTTTTAAATATTTTGTGTTAGAGAGTGATTGCTTAACTTTTTGTTCAGCTCTTTTTTTTACTTTTATAGAGAATAATGTGGAAAAATTATTTTAAAAAATGAGAATGAATTTTGAGAGTAATTGGATATAAGATGAAAACGTGATGATGATAATTGATGTGATAGTTTTTTTAGTATAATAGTGATTGGGCGTGATTGGTTATTTAAAAAATAAGAGAGTGAAAAATGTATTTGTAGTATGGTTGATGTGATATTTTTTTTGTTTAAATTATAAATAGATGTGATTGATGATTTGAAAAATGAGAAAAATGAATATTATATTTTTTGAAAATTTTCACAAACAATCATATATTCATGCAAAGTTTTATCCAAAAAATGGGAGAAGTGAAAACAATTTCACAAGCAAACACTCCATTAAATTTGCTAATGCTAGAAGTCAATACATTTACAAATATATATACCATAAAATTTATACATATTATATATAATATTAAGAACGATAGCTACAGTTTGTATTAGTTGAAATCAATAATACATCTACAAATCATAACCTTATGACTAATGGAAGAAAACCACATGCTATACGTGCTTCTTTTTTTTCTAGCCCAATTTTTTTTGTATTTGTTAAATTTATACAATTGGGATCAATCTTGTCTTCACCGATTGATTGAGGCATGTGTTTTTAAGGGCGAATGACCCGGTTTGATCTCATCGAGTGCATGTGTTCCCTCCCAAATTCCTTCCATTGTACTCTAGAAAAAAAAAAAAAAACCTGAAACAATTCAGCAAAGGAAGAAATAGTTTTTTTTTCCCCTTTTTTCTATTTTCTTTTTCTTTGATAAACATCATATAGCCTGTAGGCACCACTAACAAATGACCCATACGACATCAAAAATCACCGAGGATGCGCATAGTGAAAATCTATATCCATATTAACTCCTTTGTCCAAAAGACAATACAAAGTCCCCTCAAAAAAAAAAAAAAAAAGACAATACAAAGAACAGATAAAAACACCTCAAAAAAAAAAAAAAGATTAACAAAAAAACGGAAAATTAAAAAAATAAGATGTAAGCAAAAGAAAAGGCAAGAAAGATATCACAAAATCTGCAAAGTGGCTATTGTCAAAAGGAAAATAAAAGGCAAAATTAGAGTTTACTATCATATAAAATTACAGGTTAAAGAGGGAATATCAGCTATAAGACATATATTATTACCTATTAGACTTTGAAAACTACGAAACAGCCTCGTTTAGGTGTAAAAACCCTTTCTCTCTCTATTTTTTTCCTCCCCCTTCTTCTCTCTATAAACCCTAAAACTTAAACCCCTTCCCCTCCCTACCCCTTCCCAGCCGCCACCCCTTCCCCTCCCCTCCTCCTCCTCCTCCTCCTCCTCCCCTTATCCCCTCCCCTCCCCAACCATGTTTTATGGTGGAAACCAATGAAGACATATTTTTGTGTTATCCGGGAGGTGATCGGATTTTCCGATCGAGTGGAGGCAAGTCGGAAGTCGGAGCTACAAAGAGGAGAGTTGGAGCCGGGTAGGTGATGTCTTTATGATTGAAGATCGGGTGGGGAGAGGCATTTTTCTCTGTTTTTTCGATTTTTTCTCGTATTTTTCTGTTTTTTTTTTAGTCTTTATTTTACCTATTGATTTGCGAATCTCGTAGGCGGTCGAATTTACTCAGTATTGCGGTGCGTGATGTAGCTCGTGCCCTGGATTTGTTCGAGTTGGGTAGTCTCCTTGAGGAGTGCCTTAGTCCTCCTTTCTGGAGGTGGTTTAGTTTCATTGTTTTGTGTTTTTTAGTTGTTTTTGTTTTACTCCCTCGATTTATGGTAGTTATACCTCTCGACGAAGTTACCCCTTAACATGTATCAACGTATGTATGTTTAATGTTTTTAAAGTGGCCATTTCTTGGGTTAGCGAGTGTAAGTTTTGTTGAGTTATGAATATATTTCTATCGTTTGGAAAAAACAAATCGTTTTCCTTTGAGCATTTTCTCTCTTTGTTCATTTATTAAATTTTTAAAGGGATAATTACAAAAAGTACCCCTGAAATTTGACCTAATTACAAAAAAAATCAGCTAACTTCTAAAATTACAAAAAAATACCCCTGAAGTTTGATTTAGTGTTAAAATTAAGGGGTAAAATGCAATATCTTTATAAAGAGGGATTTTGAAATGCATTTTTGCTATCTTTTGTAATTTTGAAAGCTACCTGAGTTTTTTTGTAATTAACCCTTTTTTAAATGTCTGGCCTTCGCTAAATAATTCATTAGCATTTAATTATCTGTTATTACTTATTACAACATCTTTTATTAGTGTTAATGCATTTCACTCCCTAACCCATTTTCTTCTCTCTTATTTCTCCTTCTTCTTTAGCTTGGTTTTTTTTCTCTTGAAATAATAAAAAATCCTGAAAAAGCAGAAAAGAGAAAGACGACACCAGATCAAGTAAGTGTGCTCTTACAATATTTTTGCGTCTTATCATACAGTGGAAGATTTTAATTTTACTAAAATATCGAAAATTTAGGGGAAATTAAATAATTTTCTAGAGTGCTGTCGGGTTTGACTTTTTGATTGATTTGGAAGTGATGTGAGTAAAATAGAAAGATTAAAAATGCAATCTTGAGAATTTTTTGGGGGTGGAGAATAACTGGTATGATTCTAGTGTCATTTTCTTTCTTTATTTGGCTTAATTTTGATTGGTTTTTTAATTTTCTTTTTAATTTTGTCAAAGTGGAGTTAACAGTAGTTTTGTTCTTATTCTTTGCCTACAGGGTATTATTGAAAGATTTTATTTTTTAGCAATATAAATTTATCCCTGAATCTTTCTGGTTTTTATTGTATGAGGATGATTTGTACATCTGGCTATACTGATTTTCCTTTAAATGGGTATATATGTGTAATGTGTTCACCTTTAATAATTCAAAGGACAAAGATTGTATTTTTTGATTAATTCTTAAAACCATATCTTTGTTACACATAAGGGGAAGATATGGATGGTTTTTGTGAATCAATATCAAGATAAGATTTTCTATAATTTAGTGGGTTCTTGATTTGGTGGAAAATTCTATTAAGTCAGATTGGAGATTTAATGGTTTGTGGAGCAAAGTAAAGGTCCTTGTGTGTGTGTGTGTGTGTGTGTGTGTTTGAACACTAATCTGGAAAAGTTTGAAGATGTCTGGAGCACAAGATCAGCTGGAAATCAAGTTTAGGTTAACCGATGGATCGGATATCGGCCCGAAAAATTTCTCTGTGGCTACAAGTGTTGCTACCTTGAAGGAGAATATCATTGCTCAATGGCCTAAAGGTTTGGCAAATCTTTCAAGTTTTGTATGTTGTCTTTTCATTACTTCCATTGTTTTGATGCACTCTGGGATGAATTTAAGTGCTAAATTTATGTTTTAATTTTAGTGGTTTTTTTGGATTCTGGTTGTGTAGTTAGACACTTATACTTGAAGTCAGAAATGGATTGGAAATGAATGTGCCAGATGTGTCTGGCCTAAGCTAGTACATAATTTCTTAGAGCTGATGAAAAGTTTCCCATTTTTTCGGGATAATTGCAAAAACTACCCTAAGGTTTAGCATGATTACAAACAAATCCAGTTATCTTTCAAAGTTACAAATACCCCATCGACATTTGTTTCTACTTTACAAATTACACATTCAGGAGGGGGTATTTGTTAGGTAAATACAAACGTCAAGGGGGTATATGTAATTTTGAAAGATAACTGGAGTGTTTTGTAATTAGATCAGACTACCTTATGTCAAATAAACCACCTTATTCATGTATCCCATTTTAAGCAGGGGATGGAAAACCAGAATCTTGCGCTGTTCGACACAGTGTTCAACATAAAGGTTCTAAGTTGCATAGTATACCTAGGATACTACAAATGTTGTGTTGCTCTTAGCCAAAGATAATACCAAAAATCCGAATAGTTAATGTCAAATGGAATTAGATTGGCACTTGGCTTATCTAGATTGCATATGTTCCAAATTTGATCGTTTCCTGTGTTTTACGATGTTAACTGTCTGGGATATACAAGAAAACCTCTAGTGTTGCTTATTTTCCACTAGTGATCTATAGATATTGTTCCTTTATATAGTACACATGCTAACATGTTTATTTTAAACCAGAGAAAGGAAATGGTCCGCAAACGGTAAAGGACATCAAGTTAATCAGCGCGGGAAGAATATTAGAGAACAACAGAACGGTGGGGGAGTGTCGGAGCCCATTATGTGATATTCCAGGAGGAGTCACAACCATGCATGTTCTTGTTCAACCACCACCAATCGGAAAAGGTCTGGTTTTGATCTTCTTGTTAACACGTTTGTGGAAAAATGATATCGTCAAACATCGTGATTTTGTCATTTGTAAATTTTGCCATCTTTATAGTATTTGAGTTCTTTTTTCTTTTTATCACTCCGAAGGTTTAGCCTAATTAAAAAAAGAAAAAACTCAGTCATCTTTGAAAATTACAAAAAGCCCCTTGAAATTGTTTCTGTTTTACAAATTACACCCTTAGGATGAGGGTACTTTGTTACTTATTAGATAAATACAGACCTGAATGGGTTGTTGTAATACTTTAACGGATATTTGTAATTTTGAAAGAAAACAGGATTTCTTTTTGTAATTAGGCTAAACATCAGGGAAGTTTTTGTAATTATAACTAAATGATATATTGGTTCACCTGTTTTCTCTTTCTTATGGTTTGGCCCTTGTTATTTTGCTTTTGAAGTGTCTCATACTTCTTTCACTAAGGCCATCTTATTGAAGTGAGCTAACCGTTTTTCACGTAGCAGAAAAGAAATTGGCGAACGATCCTAAGCAAAATAAATGTGTCTGCGTGATATTATGAGATGCACATCCAGAAGTAGGAAAAAAAAACATAAATTGCAGGTTAGTAAGGTTCTTAGCTCCCTTCACTTGTATTTATGTAAGTTAAATATGAATTTTTCGACTTGTTTTCCCGATTTTGTGCAGATGGAGTGTCTGGGTACTGAGATTGGTAAATTTGCTTGTTTATGCAAAGCAAGCAGTGGAAAATGTGCAGTCATCGTCAAAATCATATCTCGGCCCGTGTCCATATAGTCATCATTTTCTCGTCCAAATATCTTATTACTCGATTATTTCAGATTATATTGATGTATTCATGGCCTTATCTCCGGTCGAAGATTTCTGTCTGCTTTGGGATAAATCATTTCATAATACTCAGTGATATGTTCCCCTGTTGGTCGATAAAACGAACTATCGAACCGTGTGACAAAGTAGCAGAAGGGAAGAAGGTCTTAGTTTCATTTGAATATGTTCATGCTAGAATTTATGTTCACAGATTGTACATTTTTGTGATTGATTGGAGATCAAGATTTGGTTTAATCTAAATATTTGCTTCCATCTTTATTAAAGTCTTGTTATGGTGATTTCTCAACCTTTATTGGTGTTTGTTTTCGTAATTGCATCCATGAGACTTACCTTGGTCATGTTCCATGATGTACTTGTTGATTTTACGATATCAATCATGTAATTGGAAGCAACTATCTCAACTCACCAATGTTTCATCGTATTTTCCATGCAAGTAGAAAAACGATGACGATGATTTTGGAATTTCATCTCATTTCTCCTACGTATGAAGGTTGCGTCGGGGAAGGGCATCCGGCGTAAAACTTTGCCACTTTGCTTTTGAATGAATTTGTAGTGTTAACTAATTTTAGATAATTAATTGACACTATAAACTTTACACCACCGACCCCACATAGTGGGATAAGGTGCGATTGATGATGATGATCCGTAGACTTCCCTCAAATTTGGCTTAATTACAAAAACTCCGATTTATCTTTCGAAATTATAAATAACTCCTTAAAGTGTTTGTAACCCTTGAGGTTTTTATTTACTTAACAAATACCCTCTTGAGGTGTGAGATGCAATTTATAAATAGTAACAAATGTCTGGTATTTTGTAATTTTGAAATAACCGATTTTTTTTTAATTAAGCCAAACTTGAGGGTAGTTTTTGTAATTAACACATATTAAACTCTGAAACTCCTTATACAACATAATTAAAGTTTTGATCAAGAAATTAAACTTTGAAATTCACAACTTAGCTGATAATTTGGAAAGCAACCTTGAAAATAAAGTCTATTTTTCTACCATGTTTAACTATTTCAAATGCAAGCAGGCTTTTGCAAAAAAATATATGCATTAAAATGTTCAATAGTGTTCTATAATAGGCCAAGGACAGAAGATATCTTGAGAAATTCCAACAGCAGTGAGAAGAACTATAAATATATGGGATAATTACCAAAACACCCCCGAAGTTTGGGCTAATAACAAAAAAACCCACATATGTTTCAAGTTACAAAAAACCCCATCATATTTGATTACGTGTTAAATTTAAGGGGTAACTATAGTATCTTTATAAATATCATATGGGGTTTTTGATATGATTTTTCGCTTATGAAGGGGGAAATGTAAGACGGAATCAAACCTCAAGTTTTTTTTTTTGTAATTAGCTCAAACCTTAGGGGTGTTTTTGCAATTATCCCTAAATCTATTGAACTCAATAGCTGTAATAAGTTCTTGTAAGCTAATCTTTTACACATCAAATAACTGATTGAATAGTTTGTATCATTACATTAGGCTTTAAGCTAAAACTAGAAACTAATATAACCTGTGATATTTTTTTCGATCAACCTTTCGGTAAGTTTTGCAGCATTAATGCCCGAGTTTTGCCATCGGGTTTGAGGCCGATCTGATGCATTTTCATGTACAGTTTTCTTGCCAAATCAGTCTTGCTCCTCAGGCACATACCTTGAATAGCAGCATTATATAGAGATCCATTTGGTTCAGACTGCAACATGACAAATAACACCAGTTGTGTCAAGAATGACTTCTTATGAACGTAGCACAAGTGGGATCAAAGTGCCAGCACATTGAAATTTGAAAACAAGAGGGAAAGGAAAAAAAGGGTTAATTACAAAAACTACCCATGAGGTTGAGCCAAATTACAAAAAGCCAAGTTATCTTTCAAAATTATAAATGCTATTTGACAATTGTTTTTTTTTTACAAATTGCACCTCACGAGAAAGGGTATTTGTTAGGTCGATACAAATCTTAAGAGGGTATTTGTAAGCTTTGTTTTTTTTGTCGAACGATAGAATTTTATTATAACAACTCAAAAACTAAAATTACAACTACAATCGTAGCTAACAGACATACTAAGAGCCGACAAGACTAACTAAGAGCCAAGCGGGAATTGGTAAAACCAATTGATTCACATGGACTAAAAAACTACCCACCCCAAACTAACCACTCCACGCTGGAGACATCAGCTAGGGATGGCACGGGGCGGGTTTGGGGGCGGGTTTGGCCAAACCGGACCCGCCCCGCCAAGGAAAAATTAGACCCGGGACCCGCCCGCCCCGCCTCAAGACCCGCCCCGCCCGCCCCGCCTCAAAACCCGCCCAGGCGGGTCTAGACCCGCTAGACCCGCCAAGTATTTTTTTAAATTATAATAATTTATATTTTTCTATTTTTGACCAAATTTTCAAAAGTAATCTAATGCCAATAGGTTAAAAAATAAATAAATATAATTATTCAACTTATTATAACTATTTTTTTAGAATTGACTACTATTAAGATTTTAAAAAAAAATACTATTAGTATACTACAATAATACTCAACTAATATTTAAAATAAATATTCAAAGTAGAATATTACAAGATATTATATTAGTAAATTAAACTTTAAAAGTAAATAATATTATATTAGTACTCAACTAATATTTTTAAACATATAACACTCAAATTTAAAAATACATAATGCAAAAATATTTCAATATATATTTAAAAATATAGTAAAAATTAATATGCGGGGCGGGTCCGGGCGGGTTCTATTGGACCGGGACCCGCCCCTGACCCGGCGGGTTTTGTAATCTTGGACCCGGACCCGCCCGGGACCCGTTATCCGGTCTAGACCCGCCCGTCGGGCGGGTTTGATGCGAGGCGGGTTTGACCCGCCCATTGCCATCCTTAAGTCTTGACTCTTAGAGAGATCAGAACACCAAAAAAACTAAAATCGGACACGAGCAACCACTACATACTTGCAGAACAGAAAAAATCGATCCGTCTACGAGTTTCGCAAATCAACCGAAAAGAAAACACAAACAAAATAAGAAAACAACAACTATACTAACCAACTAGAGAAAAAAAAAAAAAAATTGCCTCGCCTCTCCCCGAATCTATGCTGCGACCCATCGTCTTCTCCGCTCCGAGACACCTCCGTGAAGCTCCGACCCACTTTCGCCCCCGGACCAAAAATTCGCCACCTTCACGCCTGACCGCCATTTGGTATCCCTCCAATAGAAAACATGGAGGGGGAGGGGAAGGAGGAGGAGGGGAGGGCGGTGTAAAGGGAGAGGGAGGGGAAATATGCTAGGGTTTTTTTGGGGTTAGAGAGAAGGAGAGAAAAAAAGTTAGAGAGAGAAGGGGACAAATGGACGTGAGGTATTTGTAAGTTGTGTTGTTGACCTCTGGGCTACTCCTGATTGACGACCGTCCCCACAAACCAACACGAGTCTTTTCTAGCGTGTCTCACTCACGTGCACCTTGAAACTTCCCGGGGTCACCCATCCCATGTCTACTCCACGAGCCAAGACGCTTAACCTCGCAGTTTCTGGCGACTCTTTTAAAGCCCATTGCAGCAGGGATCTTTGGACCAAATCCCAACAATCCCCTCCCAAAGACTGCCAAGATCTCACCGATCTCCAAACTGGCAACCTCCGCCGCCGCAAACTTCTCGCTTCTAACGCCAACTTCTTTCAGCGTCGCGTCACACGCAGCCTCTCGCCCGGCCACCCAAAGAACCTACACCTTCGCTTCCAAATTACATTTACCTGCTTCGCCACCTCGGCAACTTACCCTTCGCCTTCCGGGTCCACCCAAAGAACCTACACCTTCGGGCCTACTTATTTTACCTCGATTCCGGACATCCGCAACCTACCCTTCGCCCTGTCCACCCAAAGAACCTACACCTTCACTCCAAATTGCTTTTCACCTCGCTTCCCGCCACACCGGCAACCTACCCTTCGCCACGTCCGTTTACCCGCATCAAGGCCAAAGATCTCGCCCACCGCTCTCCTGCAACCTCCATCGCAGCGTCTTCCAAGGGAATTCGAACTCGTGACCGCCTGATACTGGTTGTTGTTGGATCTTCTAGCGGCCCCACTCGGATTGACGATCGTCCCCAATAAACCAACACGAGTCTTTTTCTGGCTTTGTCCTCACTCACGTGCA